>JAFBJS010001515.1:156237-198177 GCA_016785265.1 Paraplagusia blochii
ATATATCGATACACTGATATTATCGTCCCGATATCATCAACATTATTAATATCGGAGCGTATCGGTATCGGTTTTTCCACTGACATTCAAAATCCGAAGCAAAGCAACAGTCTCCGCAAATCCGCTGGACACCCTCATGGAGTCCTGACACTTTGACCGCGCGCGTGATAAAATGATGTCACCAAACTGCAACCATCATCGTTACAACAATCAATAATCAATAATACAACAACAATCATCGTTACTACAGTAAACGTCCGATATCTGTCTGCAAGGAGCTGGTCATGCGACGGTGGGGGTTATCGGATCGGATCAGATCGTCCCGGAGAACCAGTCGTCCTCTCCTGTTCAAGACGCTGCATTCAAACGTGTGGAGTTTCTCAAACCGGGGAAATCACTTGCACATATCGGTATCGGTTAATATCAGTATTAGAAATTAAGTATTTGGACAGTATTGTCAATATCGCCCAATTTCATTGGTCTTCCCTAGTTAATTCTATTTATTTTTTAGTGATAAATAAAAGAAACTCAGCCAAACCTGCAGTGAAATGTTTCCAAATCCTACACAAGGACCAAGCTGCGTGACACACACCTGAGCTGAGTTCTGTTTTGTTGAAGCTGTGAGATATGACTCAATATTATGAAACAACTTCTAGTCTTTTTTTTTTTTTTTTCCTTATTTCTTTTCCTCTCCGACTAACTCTGTGACCCAATGAATTACAGTTGCTTCCAATCCTTCAAAAATACGCTACTTATTCTTGTCTTTTATGTCATAATATTAAATTGTCTTATAGAACTTAAGTTGTATTCATGTCTTAATTAATCACCTGGGACCAGCAGGGGGGGCAGTAGTGGCACCCACTGGGCGGCTGACAGTCTGATGCAGTGTGATTTGAGTGGCTTTCGTGGAGACTACAACCTGGCAACCGTTAAGAGGAATGCGATGAATGAATGGAAATTTAGAAGCAAGTCAGAGGATATAAAACCATTGAGCACAAAATTCGGACCAGATGATCGATAAATGTTTTACTGTCTTCATAAAGCGGCACTGAGGCAGCAAATAATGACAGATAATGAAAAAAAAAAAAAAAAAAAAAAACGCAGACTATATTCTGCACAATGTGATAGTGTAATTATGGAGCTGAGCATGTGCACAGCCAGCCCGGTTCTGCACTGTGCCTCGCAGCTTAGTGCAGCGTTATCTGCACAACCTTCTGGCTGTTTGGAGAACGGAGAACACACAGAATCCCGGCTGTTTGGTTAGAAGGAGAGAAGAAGAAGCTGGAAGGATACAGTCAAGCACAACCTACAGTACTATTATTATATTCCTCCTCATCTCTGTGTCAGACACGGACAGGGATTGGATTTTCAGCAAATATTCCTTTCTTTCCAAGGCAACTTCATTTTGTTTACTGATTATTGTACCCCCTCTCTTTTAACGAGCGCTGCGCTGCGCCTCCGTGCACACCGTGCGTTGTCAGTCAGGCCTCACCTTCCCTGAACCACAGAGTTCCTAATGACTATGCATGCGGCCGCCGCTCGCTGCTCTCAGATGTGTCTTGTGGGGCGTAAATCCTGTCAACGAGAGGCAACAGGCTGACAGGTAACAAAGTGCTAATGGATCACTTCACCAATCTGCCCTGACAGCATTACCGAGAGGACGGCGAGTGTAATTCATCAGTTCGCCGAAAATGCCTCCAGAGTATGCAAGAAAATTGCCCCCATTTTTTTGTTTGTTTACCTCCTAATTTCCCAAATTTTGAGATTTTTCTTTGAGATTTTGCTAATTTTCTCCGTCCGACATCATACAAACGTTTCATGGTGAGATCAGCTTCTGGGTTTGGTCTTCATCAGCTAATGTCAATGCATTATGTTCCCGGCACAGTTGGCCGAAAGGGGTTTGTTGCTAAAACCTTTGTCGAATGTAATATACAACATATTCAATTATTTATACGTCGCCCTCTGATGGACTGTCGGGCTGCCTGAACTCCTGTGTTGCCTCTTGGGATTCTTAAAGTAAATAATATGGCATTTTTATGACATGTTACACTAAAACACATCCAATCGGAAGGTCTCTACCACAGGCAAAAAAAAAAAAAAAAAGTATTTTTTTTCTTGGTGATTTAATTATAATTTGTACTTTTTAAGAAAAAGAAAAGACGGCTTCCCGGCACAGTTGGCCGAAAGGGGTTTGTTGCTAAAACCTTTGTCGAATGTGATATACAACATATTCAATTATTTATACGTCGCCCTCTGATGGACTGTATGGCTGCCTGAACTCCCATGTTGCCTCTTGGGATTCTTAAAGTAAATGATATGGCATTTTTATGACATGTTACACTAAAACACATCCAATCGGAAGGTCTCTACCACAGGCAAAAAAAAAAAAAAAAAAGTCTTTTTTTTCCTTGGTGATTTAATTATAATTTGTACTTTTTTTTGTAAAAAGAAAAGACGGCTTTCAGATGCAACAGCTGCCTCAAGCAAAACACCGAAAAACACATTAAAGGCCACTGACCACATGGGAACAAATTAACCTAAAGAAATTAATCTGGCCTTTCTGGAGCATTTTACAAAGTAAAAAAAAAAAAAAAAAAGCTGGCGTCTGTTGTTACGAGTTAATTTCTTTCCTGAGCGGCTTATCTGACAACCACTGGGCTGAAAGAGCAACTTTGTTCACGGCCAGGAAGTAAGAAAATAGGGAAAATCCAATTTAACAGCAAATCATAGGAAATGACCATCCATTACCCACTGCATGGGTAAAAAATAGTTAAAGTTTATCGTACTGTGAAAAGTTTCAGTGGGTGCAGAGAATAACCTGTCCCTTATGGTCATAGGGTGAAACTGCAGTTGAATGCAAGGTAAGTCCAACCAATACTGTGGTCAGAATACAGTATATACAAGGGCGTGGGAGGACTGCTACAGTGTGGAAAATGTCTCAGTCCAACTAAATAATGCAAGGGGAAGGCAAACATCATTTTTTAATGCAGCAATGACAGCGAGCCATTAGGTTTAGAGTAAGGATGTCCGATATTAACATTTGCCAATATCCGATATTACCAATATTGCCCAATCAGTTCATTTCCGATACCGATATTAAGCTATGCAGGTGATTTCCCCTGAATTACTATAATTCAATAAATAACGAACTATTTTAGCATCGTCACTATGTAAACAACTCTTCTCGTCGCAACTCTTCTCATCGCGACACCACTGACGAAAGAAGTACTCACGAATATGAATACGATTAGTCCTGGCATAGCCCGGCTCGAAAAACTCCACACATTTAGTAAGAAGTGTCAAAATTTTTATTAAATGTTTTCATTGTGAATTACATTTATCCTCAACCAACTCCGGACCGCGGACATATACTGTAGCATTGTTGTTATACCATCATTTATCACATGACGGCCAAAATGTCATAACCCGATGAGGAAGTCCTGCGTGTTTGCGGAAACGGCGGCTTAGGAGAATCGGATTTTGAATATCGGTGAAAAAAAACGATACCGATACACTGATAAATAAAGTTAGTATTATAAAGTAATAAAGTTCTATCTATCTATCTATCTATCTATCTATCTGATATTAAAAGGGTTGCTGATATCGGGACGATAGCATCGGTGGACCAATATTATCGGGATGGACCGAAACTTAGGAGAGTGTTCGGACACATCGTAACTTCAACTAGCGTTAGTTCCCATGCACTCAAGAACTTTCCCTCTCACTTTAATTCAAATTTCCACGGCACCCGTTGGGACTGTCGTTTATCAGGACTCAACCCTTGGTCATTTGCAGTCCACGTTAAGCAGGAGCCACACGGCCAGCATGCTGATGCGCCAACGTTGCATCACAGCGGCCTGACCTCAGGTAAGGTAAGTTATGCCGGGGCAGGGTTTCCAGGGCTGCAGATGTCACTATGGCGCTCGGTAATCTATCAAGTTCCATGAGCGCTGAGCCGATAAAGAGACGGAACCTTTACCAAGCAGTTGATACAAGCCTGTGCTTTATTGCGTACCTGGGCCACCGCAGCCCACTCAGGTCCCCCTCCAGTAAAACACTCGGTGACAGAGCGTGGGATAGGAGTGATAAAAGCCCTGTCATGTCCCAGTCATCCGAGACGAGCATTACAATCTTTCAACGTGTTCTTTCCCGCTGTGAATTAATGAACAGAAATATTTGTTTTTTTTTTTTTTCCTCTCTGTTCTCCGTGGCCTTTTGCTGACAGGTATATTATTTAGGGGTCGTGTAATGAGGCTTCAACAGAGAGACACAACGCGCTCAGTATTCACACACTGAGCTCTGAAAGCGCGCCGGAATGCATAAAGAATTCTGCGTTGGGTTGTTCAAAGAAATGAACCGGCTCGTCTAAAAAAAGGAACAGTTTTCCACAGGGAAAAGTGTTTTTTTTTTATACCGTGTTATTAGAAAAACAGCAGGTGGCGTCCATGAACTCCAGACAGTTAAGGTGCAGCTCATCCAAACCTCATCTGTCTGCTCTCAGCTACACAATAATATAGAAGCGGGAAATAAAAATATAGATGAGGACCCCAGTGGTGACTTTAGTTTTTTTTTTTTTTTCGTTTTTTCTTTTACACAAACCTGCAGGATTAGCAATACGGAATTGTGAATGGATATCGACCTCTACCGCGCTGTACATGTGACCATCGATTGCCCGGAATTGCTCTAGCGTATGTGTCGTTGAACAAGAATCACATTGCAGCGGCTGAATGAAGTGCAACCACAAAGTGGAATCCGACAAAACGAACGTAAACAGCCCCTTCCTTCAAATGCTCGCCTTCGTCCTTGTTCGCGCTGACGCGTCCATTCAGCGGGTCAATCTCTGGCCCTCTGGCATTTACGCATTGCTACGTAAAATGAAGTAAATATCACAATAAGTGGCAGTGTGAATAGACCTGCCAACACGTGGAGAGACTGAACATCCTCAGGGTATTGTACCAATTACACGTACCCCCCCACCCTCCAAAATAAAAGCCTGTTGTGCATGTTGTGAAACAGAAAATCCATCTAAATCCAACAGACTGGTGGACAATCGCAGTATTCCCGTCCTTCGAACATGCCTATCATCCTCGAAGGATTTCCGTTAATCAGCACAGGTGCCTTACACAGGCGTCTTTTTCATTTACTTTTTAATATTCTGTCAAACAAGAGAGGATTTAAAGAGCGGCGGTATTTATTCAGTCATACAATTCCCTCGGCTCCCTCTCGCCTTTTTCTGTTCCAGAACTTTGATCGATACAAATTAGGGCCAGGAATCTCGCTCTTCTTCAAAGAGAGTCTTCATCAAATGCAAAATAAACCTTCTATTTATTTATAAGTCACCAGACACAGAGGAAAAAAGCTTCCACGGAGTAAAAATAACATTAACCCCTGTTTATTAATTCATGTATGGTTGCAGTGGCAAATTTATTAAAAACCCCAATCAATGTCACTGATCTGGACTGCAGGCAGGCCAGCGAGGAATAGTGAAGAATATTAATGCTATGTTGTTATCTTCCGGCCGAGAAAAGTCTCTGCGTCAACGGTAGCTTTGCATATAACCCCCAGGATTTAGGACAATTTGATTAAAAAGGTTGGAGGGTTAGTCTTTTTTAATCATTATCAGAAGACTTCTGTATTTTCATGACATCTCTGACACTGGAGTTTTTTTTTTTTCCTATTTTTCACCAGCTTTGCTGTCAATCTAAGATAAGCCCACAAAACTCTACTTTTTTTTTTTTTTTTTTTTTTACATAAAATGAATTTTAGGGTTCTTCTTTGCATGATAAGAGTCTTAGGAGGAATTTTAATGCAGCAGGGGACAGAGTTATGCAACTAAGAAAATTAGTCTTAAGCCCTTGTGCCTCGTCCTGATAGGATAGGAGAACTATTTTACCTCTGACTGATATTTCTTAATTTTTTAGTCCTCTACAAGCTTTAAAGATGAGGTTATAGATGTTTGGAATAAAGCAAATTGGTCCACAGGTTTGGACAGTAGTTGTACCAGTGTCAGTGATGTCCACAGGGGGCCACAACAACTATACGATTTCCTCCAGCTGTAAATGGAAGATTATAGATGTAACTACTCTTCAACCCAGACTTGGACAAACTAAGGCGCGGGGGCCGATTGCGGCCAGTTTGGTCTTTTAATCCGGCCCGTCAAACTTGTCCAAATTACACTGCTAATTATTATCGTTATCATTTTACCTTATTTTACTAAGCCAGCATTGACACATTAAATGGTCTCAAAGAGGCTTAAAGCATTCCGCCTTTATACAATACTTATAATTTATCTTCGTTCACGCAAATAAACAACCGTTATGACCATACGCGCAACCACAGGTGGACCTGGGCCCGCCCACTTGTCAGTCAGGCCCGCCCGCGCTTGCAATGTCAACATGGGATGATATTCATTATCAAATATAGGCTATAATACTTTGGGGTTGGACCCCCCTTGATTTTTTTTGGGGCCCACCCATTTCATGGGTTCTGGCTACGCCCTTGGTTCTGGCTCAGATTTCAGTACCACCTGTGGCCCGCGAGTCAAAATAATTACCTAAGACTGCTTTTACCTACTAAACCACATTACTGCAGTTTGTTATAACCTATCAAAATAACTAATATTGTTCATTGCTGTGGGCCATGTAAGATGACTTGGCTGGACGCATATGGTCCCCGAGCCTCGAGTTTGACACATGTTGGACATGATGAGTTGCATGTAAAGAATAAAACAAAGATTGCAAATAATGTTTTTAATGTCAACAACAGCAGTGAGACATTTTTTTATTATTATTATTATTATTATTTATTCAGATTTGGGTTGAATAATGCTGCCAGTCCCTGTTTCTGCTTCCATTCACATCGTCCATTTAGTCGAACAATGAGACAAATCTTGCACCATGTGGCCCACCTGGAAGCCTTGGCAGCTGCAGCCCCATCGTTTTAGAACGGCTGCCAGGTTTAAATCTTTGTCTCGGGAGGAGGAAGGGCTTTTGTTTCGTTTTTATCTATGCAGTTTCTTTCATTCCTTTACTGTCTGTGCCTCCTTTAAACTCTAGCAAAGTTTGCACACATTCGACCATCTATTGTTTTGCCCCTGAGCAAATCCTGAAAAAAAAAGGGAATGCTAATTTTCTTTTTTTTTTTTTTTTTAATGCACCCAGAATATTCATGCACTCTGTGTTTACACATTGAATCTTAATTTGAGGAAATAATCTTCATCCCATCAGCGCTGATTATTCTCAATTACCACGGCTTCTCAAGGACAAGTGTCTTTTCTGTCTTGCATCCTTCGGACCCGAACCGTCGACGTTCTCGGTGAACATCATGATGTGTAATGCTATGTATAACCGTGGATGTGAAAGCGAGGGAGGGAGGGGACCTCGTCATTAGTGAAAAGCTCTCAATCAGACTGATTGGCTTCTTTTTTTTCTTCTTCTTCCGCTTAATTTCTTCCAGCTGAGTCAGATTGCAAAATTCTTCCTTTCTTCTGATCTGGCTAACGTGTCATCAGTCGTTGCAATGAGCTGCAGCTCAGCGGATGCTGCTGTTGTGGTTGGTATTTATTTTTTCAACCCAGTGCGACTTTCAAGCCTGGGATGTAAATGTCACACTGAACAGGGACAAATGTGTCTTGGATTAAAATATTTTTCTATATTTTATTCCCAAACAGCAAAAAGGTTTGGACACAGTGTTTGGCAGAGCTGTAAACCAATAGTGTCCAACATGCGGACTGCGGTCTACTTGATTTAAGAGTGCAGGAACTTCCATTCATTCATGACCTCCATGTCCTCCCCCACTGCATCCATCTATCCCCACTTTGTCTCCTGTCCGTGTTGTCCCTCTAATCACCATGGGTAGTTGTGCACATAAGGTTCCGCATGCAGCCACTGCATCCTTTGGACTTGAAATAGTCTCTGGCGTTTTTGTCAATATTTAATAATTACCACTTGATCCCGACTCGGACAAATCCACCCGCTGCCAAAATAAAATGCTCTCAAAGTTCATGGCGTTTTATTTCGATTTCGATTAAATCTGAGTATTCTGCAGATTCCCGCTGAATCCCCAAAGACCGCACTTAACTGAAGCATGACTAGACATTTATATGAGATATTATAATATCACTGGAGGTTTGAAATATTCAATCATGTTTCAGCAAAGCTCGCAATTAATTCTAATATCGTCGGATAATGTCATTTTTGAAGAGTCCATATTGTTTTCTTTTATTTGAGAGCATTTACGATCTTCCTGATAATAGAGACTTACTTTTTTTTACAAAGAATGACTCACTTGCAGGTACATTAACTCTAATTAATCCTCAGACAAGGTCCACACTCACAAATTATTACTAAAGGTGAATAGTAAACACCAAGTTCAGAGTTTAAGGGTGTCTGACGGTGAAGCTTAATTCGTATTTATTTGGTGCCTACATAGAAATAGAACATGTAGACAACGTGTGGCAGGACCAATAATTTGGTCCTAAGACAGTGGGTGGGGATAATGCCATGCTCAGTGGACCTCCAGGTTCCACTGGACCTGGCTACAAACCTGGAACCCTGCAGACCCAAGTTCACCACCACTTCCCCAGACGGTGCAAGAAAAAGACTAAAAATAACTTCTTTTTTTTTCTCGGTCAACATGAATGCACCTGTTTTCTTGCTCCTGGCCCCTGTCAGATTTCAGCAACTACTGTTGCCTGCAAGTCACAAAGACTCAAACAGTGAGGGCCCCCACCTGAACTAGTTGGTAGAACTAGGAAACAGAGACCTTTGAATAGATAGATAGGTAGATAGGTAGATAGATAGATAAATAGATAGATAGATAGATAGATAGATAGATAGATAGATAGATAGATAGGTAGATGGATAGATAGATAGATAGATAGATAGATAGATAGATAGATAGATAGATAGATAGATAGATAGATAGATAAATAGATAGATAGGACTCCTTCAATGTCCTTTAGAAACAACCTTGTCTCACATACTCAGACGTAGACCCAGCACATTCCCTGATCTAACAGCTAATAGAGTCTGAACATGACTACAGACAGAGTGCAGGATCACAGACAGCCAAAGGTCCACTTGGCAGTCCTCCAGTGCTTACAGTACAATTGTTTCCCGCGACGCTGATAAGATGAGAGGAATGAGATCCCATTGTTGGACCGACACAGAGCCTGGGAACGCGGACAGGCTGTATATTAGGCTTGTTGTCCTCCCGAAGGCAAAGGTGTTTGTGTTTAGTCTCTAACATGTAGGTTGAAGGAAAAGACCAGAAAACTACAAGTGTTATAATGTACGTTACCAATAAATATATATTTTTTAGATATTTGCTCAACGGAGAATAAAACCCAAGTGAAATAAAGGCAAAAATCAACCTGAATCTGTGTTGTTGTATTAATCACAGGACAGGAGGAGAAACCGGGTCAAAGTTGCAAAACAGAATTACCCGTTTGCAGCTTTGAAAGATATAATGCAAGAATTCCAGTTGAAGTTCCCTTGATCAAACGTCTCTTCTGCTTTACAGACGCCCCGCTGAGACTGACTGTGATTTATCCGCACTCTCCGATAATTGGATATTGAGGGCTTTATTTGAGAGGGTAAAAATGCAAGTTGCGAGACTATAATAAGGTTGTGAAACTGACTAAGGGAATAAGGCAGAAGATTTATTAATTTCTTAATTAAGTCATGATCAACCGCAGTTCGATTTGATTCATGGTGGTACCGAACGTCCTTCCCATATGGAGGTATCATGATGGGCATTAGGATGCATGGGTTTTTGCGGATACTCTGACTTATTCCGACATTCCGTCGATAAACATTCAGAATAGAATTGGATTAAACTGTTGGATTATATAAGCTTAATATTTTGGTTGTTTAACATCTATAAAAATATGCTACCACCTTAAAAACAGAGGGTAGGAAGATATTATGGTTGTTTAACATCTATAAAAATATGCTACCACTTTAAAAACAGAGGGTAAGAAGATATTATGGTTGTTTAACATCTATAAAAATATGCTACCACTTTAAAAACAGAGGGTAGGAAGATATTATGGTTGTTTAACATCTATAAAAATACGCTACCACCTTTAAACAAGAGGGTAGGAAAACACTTAAGATATGGCTATAAGTTTTTGCTACTGGTAGGAAAATTTTATGGGTAGGAAAATACTTCCACACTTTATTTTGGCTTCTGATTGGACTTAAGAAGCTGAACAACCAATGTCCCTCAGAAAGTGTTAATCCGGCCCTCTGTTGGGTGATGAATGGTGCAGGGTATTGTCTTATTTGTTCAAGTCTGTCGATGCGGCGCCGAGGTTTGCGAATTGCTTGGTAATCTTTTAGAAAGCTTTTTGGCAACGTCACCAGTTCTTTCTCTCATCTCGTTACAAAGTGTTGATAGTAATGCATGAAATATAGATTTGTGAGAACCTCGGCCACTCTGCATTGCGGGACTGTGATGCTTATGGATTGGGCAGCATATTCAATTAGGAAACAGAGGTTAGTATAAAACAACTTTTAGGGACACGACAACTTTGTTGAGCTGAGTCAGGGTGAAACCTATTAGTCCTTCTGCGATGGACCTCGCAGCGGAAAAGAGTGTGGGGAGGAAACACTGACGTAAATGAGGAGAAATGCCTGATGGATGTCCCTTTAAGTCCGTTCACGCTCGAACAACTGACTGTCAGTCCACTAATGAGACAACACATTTTATGCAGTGTAATCCGACAACATATTAAGGCCAAGGACGACAGCCTCATTACTTTTTCTGTGCAGAGAGACTTTTTACTGCAACAGTAGCAGTAGTACTCAAATATAACTGTAGACATATACCTATATACAGTATACATATACATATATTTATGTTTGTGTATAGATAGATAGATAGATAGATAGATAGATAGATGGCTAGATGGTCACCAGGGGAGCCCTTAGGTTGCTGACAAGTAAAATTATAGTTTACTTGTGCTAATTTACTTTACTTCAAACACCCGTAATATCTTCCTACCTGCACTTTTAAAGATGTTAGATAGATATTATGGGTGTGTAACATCTATAAAATTGTGCTACAACCTTTTAAAGAGATGGTATGGAAATATTTTGGTTATTTAACGTCGATAAAAATATGCTACCACCTTAAAAGCAGGGGGTAGGAAGATATTATGGTTGTTTAGCATCTATAAAATTATGCTACCACCTTTAAACAAGAGGGTAGGAAAATATTATGGATAATAAAACAGTCCGGTTACTTCTGAAAAATGGCACCCACATTTTATGTTGACGCACGGTCAACATAAAGATGAAAAGCATATTTGGCTTCTGATTGGACTATAGAAGCCGAACAACCAATGTAAGGACAGAATATGAGGGGCCTCATCCTGATGATTAGCCCCAGACCACAGATAGTGTTAGTCCAGCCCTGCCTCTACTGATAAGGATCACAAGAGTTAAAACACACATGCTACGGATGTCTGCACAACTGTTTTTGTCGAAATTCTCCTCCCATTCCTTTCAGACCGTGACGTCCAACTCTTTGTGGAGTCGGTGGTCGACAGTTGGGAGGCTCCATAATGAGTCCCACTGAGTCTCTGCCTCTTCTTTTTTTAAATCTCAGAGCAGGCCGCCGAGTCTCGTGACACTTTCCTTCTCAATCGACCTGCTCTTTTGTAAAGAGGGAACTTGTGGGGGGAAATTGTGAACAATATGCTAATGTGCACACTTAACCTTTCAGGATTGGAGTCAAGCCTCCGGTTGGCACCAGGCCTCATGTCTCATTTATCTGTGCTCTCATTGGTGTGCATCCACCTACATTAACATCCAAATCCACTGGAGGAAATGCAGTGGCATACAGGTTTATAACCTTCCTAGGCATTGGCTTGAGGAAATCCATCTCATCTACTCCCATTTAGGTTGGTATATCATTTGCATGCACAGTGTTCTGTATCTTTATCGCAATGCTTGTTTTCCTCCCTCAGTATATTGCAGATTTCCAAAAAATTCCTATCTTGCAACAGTTTTTGCTGCATCCCAATTTTTTTTTTTTTATGATGTAATTTTGTTGCATTATTTTTGTGAAAAATCTGTTTACTGTTTAAAGTATAATTCTGAACTAATACTTTAAACAGTAATAATATACTGTTATATAAAAATAATGATTTCTAACAGTTGTCTTTTTCTCACATTTTTCTGAGTAAAAATAAAAAAGAGACTGTCAGTTTTTGCTTAAATCGTTTTTGCTTAAATCGTTATGATAAAAATGTGTTTAAAGGGACTTTATAACACCTAAGTGTTAAATATTGCAATTTCTGGCTGCTGGTTTGCCTCGAAATTTTCCAAAGTAAAACGTGTGGCTCAAAAAAAGGTTGAAAACCTCGACTTAGAGGACAGTAAACAGTATAACGCGTCTTCCATTTTCATTCTAGGCTTCAGAGCACGTTAAACCCCATGGTGAGATGGATCACTATGTAGGATTTCTTTTTAATCCTTTACATGACGACTGCCTACACTGGTCAAAGTTTACCGCGTCAATCTTCTTTTTCTTAATTGAAACCACAGTCGTATGGACACTTCCTCCCGTCCTCTGCCTTCAGTCCTCTACGCTTTTTTGTGCCACTGGCCCCGCCAAACCAGATGTAAAAATCCAATGACTAATAGTGCGATGCAGATCAAATATTTTCATCCAACTAATGGTTTTGCAGAGATGAAGATGGAAGTCAAGTTGTCCATCTGATCCAGGGACCAAGGCCAGTCCTTGATCTTGGTGTTGGTTTGGAGCGGGTTGTGGGTTCAATCAGAGGTCTCACAACCCCCAATATCTGCAGCAATTGCAGTCCGCTAACCTTGCACATGCATCCTACCACTAGATGTCAGCATAATGTAATCTGATCCCTTGCTGTACATTTTTGAAAGCTCATAAATTAAAGATTTACTCAGACTCCTGGTGGCATGCAAGAGTATGGCAGCAAGCGCAAGTAGTCAGGGTCATTATCTGCTTTTTCGTAACTCCATTTAATATAAAAAAACAGAATCGTCATATGGTATCTGCATTATTTAATCAACGTAGCCTTCTTACCTCGTACTCCACATACTCCTCTTCCTCCACCTCGTAAGACACCGTTTGGATCTTGATGTGTTCGCCATCTTCCAGCAGCTTTGACTGCGAGTCCTCCGGGCCAGGCGTGTCCACGCCCCCGGTGTTGGGAGCCTCCTTGGCCTTCTTCTCTGTGAAGGTGGTCTCGCAGCATTCACTTTTGTAATCCTTGCCCTTGATGCTGCCACTGTCCTCCTTGTACAGGATGAAATTCGGCCTGTAGAACGCCTCTACCGCCAGATGCAACGAAGTGGCGTCCAAAAGTTGCTGGGATTTCACCTTACCGTTGGTGTTGTAGCCTCCGCTGCTCACAACATTACTGTTATTCACTTTGCCTCCTCCTCCTACCTCACCTCCACCTCCACCTCCACCTCCACCTCCTCCTCCGGCAAAATAATTAATAATGTTTTCCTGGCACTGTTTATTATGGAAGTCTCCTCCGTATCCGTTGACGATGTGCTTACTGTTTTTGTCCAGTAATGGGTTCTGGAGCTCGCTTAGATTCTCCATAGCCTGGACTTTCGAGAGTTGCCACGGAAGGCTTTGTCAGTCAGTTTAACTCTAGTGACAAGGAGCAAATGTGACGGAAGTGGCCAAGTCCTCTGTGATCTTCACTGATCTTCTGATGTCATTCAGAGTTCAGAGCTGTGAGACCTGTGGAGATAGAGCAACGACACAAATACAAGATTTAAAGTAGAGAGTAGGAAAAAAGAAAATCGACACAACATCTGACAAGGGTCTCTGGTGAGACTTTGTCAAATACTGATTTAAATCAGATGGAGATTAGCGGTTGCCGACTCCGTACTGGCAATTTCAGCTGCATTTGTCTTCGCGAGAGCTGCACCCCCTGCTGATTTCAGAGATAATAGATAATTAAGTTTTATTTCCTTTTACATCAGCCAACACACACGCGGCTAACGCGCTTCCCACGTTATTTTCGTCAGTGCACTGAGCACTCCCGTGGCTTTAAACACACGTTCCCATATTTTTTGTTTACCATCTGCTTGTCTGTCCCCTTTAGAAGACAGAATTATTTCTTTGATTTCATTGTCCCCTCATCGGGGACACAATCTGATTGAAATTATGGGAATCTAACTGTCGACCCCTCCATCACTATATTAATCTGTAAAAGACATCATTAGGACAAACATGCCAACATTGTATCATCCGCAAGATCATTTGATGACATTGCATTGTTGCAGGCGTCCACGTAAATCGCTGTAAGGACATTTTTCCTCATCAGTCACATCGCCACCAACCCTCTGTGGTCTTTTTTTTATGAGAAACTAATAGAAAATAATGAAAAGGAAGAAGAAAAATCTTCAAGAGCATCATATATGGGGATCGCCTGAAGCCATGTGCTACATAGACCAAAAGCGTTTGCTGATGTGAAACAACGCTGTCAGCACTTTGAGCCACAGGAGGTCCAAGAGGGAGGAAACTTCCCTGTCCTTACAGTACTTTGTAAGCTCCAGGAAGCCCACGAGCATGGGATGTATTTTATTCATTGAGCAAAAAAAAAAAAAAATAAAAGATAGACAACAAGAAACTGCGGCAAACAGAAGTTGTGCGATGGGAAAATGATAGAAAAAAAAAAACGTAAAGGGATGGCTATACTATGAAGAGGAATGAAAAAGGTTTGGATCTCATTATATGAGGGAGGAGATATATTTGTCTTTCCTCTGCCGGAGCCAAAGCAAATATTAGTATTCCATTCCACTGCTGGGCGTATGATAGGTCATAAGACGTTGATCAATACTGGAGCCTATGTGAGTATTAAAGACTGACTATACTAATGTTGGAACAGTGCTACGGCGCTAATGTTCAAATGTCAGATGATGAAAACATTTCCACGTCTGACATTTTCCTTAAAAGCACGACATTCGTCAATATCTTTATATAAACAAAATAGCTATCGAAAATAAAAACAGTACAGAATTTCCCTGGCAACGGAAGATTTGTATTAAGGTTTTCTAACGGCTCTATAGTTATTGCTTCTTTTATTATATAAAGTATGTGCAGGAAGGACAATCTGTGCAACTTTTTTTTTTATTTTATTGTCACTTGTATTTTCGGTTTTCAGGGGCAAATCATAGCATCGCAGACAAGTCGGACATAAAACACCCCTGGGTTCCTGAGACAATAACCACTTAATTTACAGTGGGCTATGAATAGCGTTTGCCGTCAATAAATCACTACTGCATTAGCACTAAAGCAAGGCTGTGATTACCATCTGTGACAGTGTACAATAAAACGTTCCATCGAGCTCAGTTTAGATCCTGTGTTTGAATTCCCCAGCTCGGGGATGTTTTTGGAGAAACAGCGACGGCAACAACACTGTCAGACGTTACCCTTTCTCTTTGTTGTTTCCTCCTCAATGCAATTTTCCAAAAAGGAAAACTGCAGCAGGTATTGAAAACGGATCAATGCTAATAGACTCTCTCTTTGACAGTGTGAGTCGGAGAACGCTGCAGAAGCTCCCCTCAAAATAATGAGTATTTTTAAAAAAAAAAACTGTCTTCCTCCCTTACACTCTGTATCAATGCTACCGGCAGGCATCGAGCTGCTTTACACGTAATTACTTCCAGTTGCTGTGACAAATGTTGTGTTTGCAATGTCAGTTTTATTTTTCTAAAATATTGCTCTTTCTGCTCTTTTGGTAAACAACCAAAAAATGACCAAAATGACCAAAATAATATAGAGGAAAGCTTTGTGTTTCTGAGGAGAGAAAACTCGTAGCCAAGGCCGGATTAACAGAATGGGCAAAGGGGGCTGCAGCCCTGGGCCTCACCACCAGGGGGGGCCTTAGTTTTTACTCCTGCCAAATAATTGTGATAAGTGTGAGTAGTCTACTTCAAAAACCCATACCCGTTATGTTATATTATATATATATATATATATATATATATATATACATATATATACATATACATATATATACATACATATATACATATATACATATATTTATATATATATATATCGTTTTACCTTGTTTTTAAACCTGTATATTTCATTTTGATGGTGCGTTATGGCTCCGCCCTCAATTTTGTTGTCCCACCCACAGTACATGACAATAAAGGTCTATTCTATTCTACTTACAGATGATACTAACAGATATCATGGAGGTTTAACATCTATACAACAACAGAAGATATAATATTTTACTAATATTTAACATCAATAATATGCTAGCACCTTTAAAACGTTTTTGGCTACGGGTGGGAAATCATTATGAGTAGGAAAATTATTCTCCCACACTTCAAGTAGCTGCCAAGATAGAAAAAAAAAAAAAAAAGAGTCACTGCACCTGCCATAATCGGGGCATGATATAGAAGGCCTCATCCTGGTAATTAGCCCAAGGCCACACATAGTGTTATTACCTGTGTTTACCCTCTATAAAAATATGCTACCACCTTTAAAACAGAGGGTAGGAAAATATTATGGGTAAGAAAACACTTTTGATATGACTATACAGTTTCACTAAGGGTAGGAAAATATTATGAATAGGAAAATTGGGAGTGGGTGCCAAGATGTGGATGCCAAGTTGGAAAAAAAAACCTGGCTTCTGAAGGGACTTGCGTCAGTGCACCTGCCATAATCAGGACACGATATGAAGGGCCTCATCCTGGTAATTAGCCACGGGTCTTACATGGTGTTATTCCGGCCCTGACCGTAGCCTGTTTCTATGTCATTCTGCGAGAAACCTTGTTGTGTTGTTGTTTGTGGACCACACCGGCTGGGAAGCATAAAGAGCTGGGAGGTGCAGCTGAAAGCGAATGAGGCAGAGCAAATGCTGTTTGCAGGGAAAACAATTCAATATGACAGAGATGGCACGAGCACAGGCCTGCGAGCTGTCGTTGCGCCCACAGGTGCCTGACAGGGGGCTAATAGATTAGCGGACAACCTGTAAGCATCCGGGTTCGCGAGGCCACGGCATTGCTAACACGCCGGCTACTCTCGATACGTCTGTCGGCTCCAACCCCATTACACCGCAGTCAGCACACTGTGTTTTCCTGTGTCAGCCCGTTGCCAATCAGCTGCAGCCCTCTGACCCTGAGTTGGAGAGCTGGTATAATCTGCCAAGCCCCAAGGCCGGAGCGGTAGGATCCTGCAGAATACCAATGTGTCTTTGCTATTGGCAGTGTTTGACTGTTTATCTTAGTTTCCATCCTCTATCTCTGCCCTACAATAACGGCTTAATCTTCCAATATTTTTTAAATTGACTGGCAACGTCTGACATATAATCACCGTGATGTCAAGTATTTATAGATGACCATTTCCTCCCTCAGAAAGACGTTAAATCCTACATCCAAGGTTTTCATTCCCGCTCTTCGGCGTATGACAGTGAAGACCACTGACGGATAAGCCAATGATTAATTGCGTGATATCAACCACTTGATTTGACGATCATCCTCAGAGGAAAGAGTAAAAGTGTCACACTTCATTTTCATATCCATCTCCCCTCCCGAAGCCGGCATTAATGCCCTGTCTCATCCATGTCAGGAGCTGATAAAACACGGGGGCCTCAGCGTGCTCCAACACCAGACGCTACTCTGTAACCATGTGGTGCCGCGCTCTCATCCCTGCGCTTTGTGTTTCTGCTACGTCTCTGTCACGCGGATTAAAGGGTTTTCCTTAGCGTGAAAATCCTCTCGGAAAAAAAAAAAAAAAAAAAAAGAATCTAAACCACGTATGTGTGAATAATTCATGGACTAACAATAACTGGCTTTCAACAATAGCCGTGTACAACGCTGCTACTGAGTGGTTTGTTTTCAGTAGCGTGGATCTGGTGTGTTGTTTTTAGTGGATGTGGAGTATGATCTGAGTAGATAAATGCAGCCATCAGGATGGTGGAGGGATGGAGGGATACGGAGATAAATGGATGGAGAGGTAGAGGTAAGGGGGATAGAGAGAAGGATGGATGGGAGGATGGAGAGATGAATGGATGGATGGATGGATGGATGGTGAGAAGAAGGGATAGGAGGATGGAGAGATGGAGGGGTGGAGATATAGAGGGATGGAAGGATGGATGGTTGGAGGTCTAGAGGGATGGATGTATAGATGGATTGATGGATGGATAAATGGATAGATAGATAGATAGATTGATGGATGAGAGATGGATGGATGGAGAGATTAAAGATAAAGGTGGTGGGATAGAGAGATGTAAATATAGAGGGATGGAATGATGGATGGATGGATGGATGGATGGAGGGAGGGATGAATGTAGAGATGGATGAGTCGGTGGATGGACGGAGGGACAGAGAGATAAAGGGATGGAAGGGTGGAGATATGGAGCGTTGGAGAGATGGAGGGATGGATGGACGAATAGATGGATAGATTTTTTTGTACCGATGTGTACTTTTATTCACAATAACTTTTCTCACATATTTTGCCATTTGCCAGTGTGGTTGCTCTATTTCTATATCTAAGAACTTTGATGTTTCCACTGGATTCCAAAAGTGATGTGACCTGGCAGGAAAAAAAAAAAAAGCAAACGTGCATTTGATGTGATGCCTTCAACACCCGGGGCGAGATGATTCTCAAGGACTTCTCTTACATCTACTTTAAGAAACTGTTTGGAAAAAAACACAACTTTCACTACTGGTGGCTTGGGCTAAAATGCGCCCCCTTGTGTTGTAACTCTTAACCATACCATATCTCCAGAAAGTCCAGAAGAATGACTTGCAGATGGATGGATATATCATGGATTGGTTGTTGATGGTTCTCGTATCTGCATATTAATACACCTGGTCCTGCTATAGGATGTTTGTTTTTTTTTTTTTTTTACGTTTTTCTCCACTGTTGTCTTGCTTCATCATCTCACGGAAAAAAAAAAAGAAAAAAAAAAAAGAGGGATAATCTGAAGGCAGACACTCAACCACTCCTACACTGCTCTTTGTCATGTTTCCTCTTTGCTTTCTTTGTTGAAAGCGTTTTGGGGAAAAAAAAAACACTCTAAACGCATCTCTGAGTGATCCCTGAATAGAATAAGGCTCTACAACAGTTATCCCGTGGTAACATGAGTCACAATTAACACACAATCACACACGCATACACACACATACGGACACACACACATACAAGCGGCGAACAGAAGGATGGGATTTCTGCTCCAGTGGTCGCAGATGTGCAGAGTTCATTATCAACAACGTCCTCCAGCTTCTCCACATCATAAACAGACACGGAGCGACCACAAAAACCCACCATGATGTTTTATTCATCCTCACAACCAAGGCGCAAAACTACCCTTTGTGCAAGGGAAATTTATAATTTTTTTTTTGCGCCGAAACGCGCCCATCAAAACAAACTGGGAGGGAAACTATAGAGTCAAATTCAGAAATACCTGGATATTGTCTCCTACCTTTGACTTCTTGAGCATCCGAATATCGAGTCCAAGACGCGAACACTCGCCTGTGCCCGCCTGCACATCATGGATGTGTGGTCCAGGCATGAAGACATTTCTCAGACTTTCTCATCCTGGATGGATCCACTATCACTTGTGGCGAACGGGTCTGCGCTCCGCACCAGACGCGCACTCCAGATCTCTCTCTCTCTCTTTGCCTGTCCTCCACCCTCCCCTTCTTACTCTCTCTCTCTTTCTCTCTCCCAGTGTCAGACTGGGCGTTTCAACTTTCAGGCTGCGAAAACATTCTGGTCGACTCTTAAGGTAATCGGGTTAGAAAGAAGGGGAGGTGCAGTGATGAGAGTGTGCCCGGAGAAAGGAGGGAGAGATGAGGCGGAGAAGGTGAATCCGTAGCCGAAACATCATGTCTGAACGTCCCATCAATGTCCCCGTGTATTTTGGGAACGTACCTGTAAAAGTACTGACACACTTTTCCTGGTAGACAAATTCATTGGATACATCTCAATGGTGCTCAAATATTTTTAAAGGTAAATAAAATAAAGTCTTTCATCATCACTCTTCTTCTTTATTTGCAGAAAATATATATATATATATATATATATAACTATATTTACAGCCCAACATGGTTCTCAATCTGAGGTACACTCCCCAATGGTGGTACTTGGGCGCCCTCTAGTGATGCAGGAGATAAAGATGAATATTATTATTTTTTTTATATGTAAATGTCCACTTGCGCTGTGTTTATACTGTATTTTCAGGAACTGAAGTGACCGGCGCCGGCTTTATCGTTCCCTCTGGCAGAGTTTCAGGAACTGCTGCTGTGCGTCACCTCCTAGAGCAGAGACAGGCGTGATATTGTTGTGCATGAAGGTTTTATTTTTTTTATTTTTTTTTCCCTCCACAGACATGATGTAGTGCTGTTTTATTCCCTGCCTGTGGGTGGACCCCAAAGGTTGTTCGCTATGAGTATTCTGCCTCTTCTGAATGTAATGGATGGATGATAACAGTGCTGTCCGTGGTGCTGAAAATCATGGAGGAACAAAAGTGCCTTGTTTTTGTCTCCAAACACTATTGATTGTATATATATATATATATATATATATATATATATATATATACTTATGTGTGTGTGTGTGTGTGTTTATATATATGCAATCTATATAATACAGGATCAGGAATAACCATGTCCTCCCTCACTGCATCCATCAATCTCTTCTTTGTCTCCTACCTGGTAGCTCCATCTCTAGGATCATTCTTCTACCAATGTATCCTCTGTCCCTCCTCCAAACATGTCCAAACCATCTCAATCTGGCTTCTCTAGCTTTTTCTCCTTCTTTCTGTCTGTGTTGTCCCTCTAATCACCACATTCCTGATCCTGTCCATCCTTGTCTCTCCGAAAGAGAATCTCAGCCTCCACCTAAAGCTCTGCCTCCTGTCTCCTGTCTATTCCTAGTGTCTCTAATCCATCCATCATAGCTGGTCTCAGAACTGTCTTGTAAACCTTCCCTTCACCTTAGCTGACAAAGCAAAGAAGATAAAAAAAATTCAATTACATTTTCCCTTTTTCATAGGAAAAAAATAAGTATTTTCCATCTAAGATCAGTTAAAGTGTTAACGGTGTTAAATATTCAAATTATGTGGCAATTATATAAATGCTGACAATGATTTGACAACTTGAGGTTAAATGCTTGAATCTTCTCAGCCAGGAAATTACAGTATTCATCTTGTCAGTCATCTTCAGAAGACACTTTGTCTTCCCCCACTCTTAAAGGTTACCATCAAAAGTTCAAACCATTTTGCAGCGTTAATGCATATATATTCATTTCTGTCAATGAACTTTAAAGATTGCCAACATCAGTAACAAAGGTAAAGTTCGGACCCATTTCATGTGCTTCGGATTTTTTTTTTTTTATATATATATATAGTCCCGGAGACCTCAGTGCTTTCATGTCAGAGACATTGTGCTTCCTGGCATTTGAACCCGTGCTCTTTACTGCAAAGCAAGATGAAAAAGGCCATCAAACTGTTAGGAAGTGAGAGGATCAAAAAAAAATGTCTTGTACCTGCAGCGTCTCTCGTTGAGGACCACGGGGTAGACAACAATGGAGAGGAAAAGACAGCGAGAGCAAAGGCTCTGACAGACTGTGGGTGTGTAATGGCCTGGATGCTCAGAAATACAGATCACACTTACAATTCACTCTTTTTCCAAAGCGTTCTGTTCTCACCCTACAGGATTGGCTGTTATCTCTTTCCTCTCACCCGCAGTGTTGGTGTTTTTTCATCCTTGTCACACCATTGTCTTTTTTTTTTTTTTTTAGTCCTGTCCCAATCATAACTGACAAATATAGAAATCCCATCCACTGACCAGCTGCGGCACGAAACCTCATCAGAAACCCATCAATCACTGATATCATGCTCAGCTTTTCCTCCTCCGTCTCTGGTTTTAAACCCAGTTCGACCACTGAGGGCTGTCAACGCTGAATTCAGACCAATCCTGAATCTCCTTCCTGTCTGAGGCGCTCATGGAGCTCAACGCTGCGTCATGCATTGTAGATGAGCAGCGAAATCCAATTTGTTTGTGTTGCGATGACTTCAATTCCTTTGCCGCAGAACATTAGGGCTGTAATTTAATATTCCTGGGCTGTGCAGCCGACAGTCTTTTTCCAGGCATAACAGCAACTGAGGGTACCTCATTGTACACTTTGCCTCCCCACCCCCCCCGGCCACCCATCATGGTTCATCTGTCACCTTTAGAGACCCTCTCCCAAATGACTGCAGAAGGAAGATGGCTCATCTACGGCGTCGTGCGGTGAGTTATAACATCTGCAGTTTCTCCCGTGTCTCAGCAGACGTCCACGTGGAGGAGAAGGGAGGGAATACCGATGAAAAGTGTGTAAATAAAGTTTCCGAGGATCCATTACTTCCACGTATACAGTCAAACCACATGACGTTCCATAATGATGTGTACACGTGCGGTGGCTCACGCTGCTCTGCCTCCAGCACTTGGTGACAATTCCTGTATTTCAGAAATGTGCTATGCATACATATTGGACTCCAGCTCTCCATTATGGACTAATGCATGGACTCAACCTGAGGTCTGGTCCTTGGGCTGTAACAGAACCAAATGCCAATGTTTTTGCAGTAGAAATGTTGTTTCTTCTAATGTTGAGGAATTATTTTTGTCTGTTTGTATGTTTTTCGTGTCCCTTTTTTCTAAATCAGCAAGCAATGAATCTTTAGGTCAATGTCAGGTGAGCCATATTAATTATTAAATGAAATTGCCTGAATGTTTTAGTTGTTTGTTTACCATCTATTGGGGAACTGAGGCTATTGCAGGGGGAAAATAGTAATAATAATTTTCTTTTTTTTTTTTTAATTAATTATTTTTTATTGGAAGAAATCTCCGCAAAGATAAATACAAAGATGCATTACAAAATATTCCATAACACTTTTAAAACTTCCTTTTGTCCCCAAATTCACAATACAACAAATAGTAGTAATGATGTGATAAAAACTAAATAATTATTAAAAAAAAATTACAAAAATAATAAATAAAGGGGGTGGGCAGTTTAAGATGGAAGCTATTTCATTTATTGATTCATCTTCATCTGGTTTTGCTGTGTCACAGGGGCAGATGGCGCCACCTATATCACACTAAACCATACTGTGGATGGAGCTTATGTGGGTCAGGACTGTGCTGTGCTTGGAGCACCTTCAGGCATAGGCATAGCCACAGGTGGGCCTGGGCCCGCCCACTTGTCAGTCAGGCCCGCGCCATCCAATGAGAGGGCTGATGTTCATTATCTAACTTTAGCTATAATACATTTTATGGGTTCTGGCTACGCCCCTGCCTTCAGGGCAACCTGGCAGCTGGTGGACTCAAACCCGAAACCTTGCAGACCCAAGTCCGCTTCGTTAACCACCAGACCACCGCTGCTGCTGCCAACAAAAGTATATCAATATCAGAAATAATTAAAATAACTTAACTAAAATTTGACGGCAGCTGGGCCATAGTGACACAGACATACATGTAGGATTATATGAAAAAAAAAATTATATCAGAAAGTTTCTCTTATTTTGTTAGATATAAAGTAGAAATATTCTTATATCATAGTCTTGTATCATAACATAGTCTTATATTATATTATAGAAATATAATATAAGACAAGTATCAGGGATTAGAATTGAATCAATATTATAGTCCATCCTCAGGCTGCAGCCTTTACTCCACAGCTGCAGTGAGTTGAGTTGACGAGACCTGCAACACCTGACAGGGAGTCCTCGTCAGCTCTGGAGGATTGGGTTGCCAGATTATCAGGTACTCTCTGCTGGAACATTTCATCGACTGTAGTGGAACCTTAAAGCCCGGGAGTGACTTTAGCCTTGGTTACAAAAAAAAAAAAAAAAATGTGTTTTCCACTGTGCTTTTATTCCCTTAAGCCCATTTTCACAGGGTAAGATCAGTAGGTAAAAAACATCAGTCAAATGCACCACACAGACAGCGCTGTCGCCTGTACTTTATCACCACACCACTGTAATCTCTCTGAAGTCGAGAGACAAAAAAAAAAAAAAAAGCGTTGTGTGTCTTTTCCGGAGGACGTTTCATCCTTGGACTTTTAAGAGCATTGAAATGCAAAACAATTTTAATGGAAATCCCACTCAATTTTGGATTTAGCTTTGTTTGTTCATTAATAGGATTTTTTTTTTTTTTTTTTGTAAAAACTGAAAGCAGATCACAGTGTCTTTTCAAATGCAGCTTCTTCCGTTTCTGGGCAAAAGATTAAGGGAAATAACAAATCATCCTGGAGGTGGAAATTCTTTTTATATGCTGAACAGAGACTTTGATAATCCTGCATTAATTGTTTTTAGGCTCATTTGAAAGTAAAGGAAGTACTTTGTTTTTTTTTTTCTTAGTTCTTGCAGCATTTTAAACATTCATTTTCAGCTTCAATGATCAGGCGGTGCTATATTTTCATTGGTTAATGGAACAGTAAAGAGCTGTACTTTTTAAACACTGATCAAAAAAAAAGAATGGAAAGAGAATGATATTTATTTTAATATTTTTGCATGAAGGATTCAATTCAAAATAAAGCTGTGGCATAAACTAACACATTATTATTATTATTATATATTATTCTTATTATCTAACACAAATTATCTTGACCCGTGGGCCACAGTTGGTACTAAAATTACAGTCACGGGCCAGGTCAGGATCGAACAAGGTTGGGTATTTGCGGGAATTAAGATAAAAGATGAGTAAAGTATTGAAAAAAGGCAAAATGTCAGGCCGGATTAAAACGCCAAACGGGCCACATCCGGGCCCCAGGCCTTAGTTTGCCCAGGTCTGCTCTAACAAAGGGTAATTTTTTTTTTAATTTTTTAAAGAGAAAATGGACCTTTCTTCACCGGCAGGAACTTCCTCCTTCAGAGTTGAAATGACAAACCACTGCTCAATGTCAGTCCTTCTTTGAGCGCGAATTTCAAGCCAACCCGCGGGATGGAGTTCAAACTCCCTGGCACGTCTTCAGGACTAAACTCCACTGATGCCTGCTCTTTGAGCTGGTTTTCCTCTTTGATCAGGGCCCTCTCCATCCTCCTTGCATCACTGCTGGCCCTTGGGTCTCCTTTTAAGCATCTCTCTCTGTCTTTTCTCTTTTTTTTTTTTCTCTTTCGCCTCCTCTTTGAGTCCACCACCTGTCCGTCCATATCGGCTGGCAGCCACTCCGTCCATGCCTGGTGCGACCGTGGAAAAAACTGACTCAATCTGATGAATCACAAATGAGTCAGTGATGATTAAAAACACATTAATCTTCCCTTTTATTTTGTTATGATGATAATTAATATATATGGTCTCTCAGATGACGTTGTGATCCGTAGTGAGAGTAGGCAACAGCTAGAAGAGAACTGAAAGAGTGAAGGTGAAGGTTTGCACGAGAGAGAGGAGGAGTGAAGGTCAGTCGTAGAAAGACAGAGTACACGAGTGAGAATGCAAGGGAGAACAGTGGAGTGGTGAGGTTATAAGGAGCAGAGGTGGAGAGGGTGGAGGAGTTTAGATACTGAGGATCAACTGTTAGGAGCTGAGAAGACTGTGGAAGAGAGGAGAAGAGTGTCAGTGAAGGGAAGGGTTTACAGGACGGTTGTGAGACCAGCCATAATGGATAAATTAGAGACACCAGGAATAGGTAGAAGACAGGAGACAGAGCTGGAGGTGGAGGAGATTAAAATGCTGAGATTCCCTTTAGGAGAGACAAGGGTGGACAGGATCAGGAATGAGGGACAACACAGACAGGAAGGTTTGGCGAGAAGCCCGATTGAGATGGTTTGGACATTTCCTACCCATAATATTTTCCTACCCTATGTTTTAAAGGTGGTAGCGTGTTTTTACAGATGTTCGGCTACTATAATATCCTCCTGCCCTCTGTTTCAAAGGTGGTAGCATATTTTTATAGATATTAGACAACCACAATATCCTCCTTCAATCGGTTTTAAAGGTGGTAGCATAAATTTATAGATCTATGTTGTAGTTAAATTACCATAATACCAAAAGAGGGACAGTGGTTACAATGGTAGAAGAATGATCCCTAGAGATGGAGTTACCAGGTAGGAGACAAAGAGGAGATTGATGGATGCAGTGAAGGAGGACATGGAGGTAGTTGGAGTTAGAGTAGAAGATACAGAGGACAGGGAAGAAGATGCTTTTTCTTAAGGTAGACATTTTATATGGTTTCAGTAATCACGTTGAACGCAGCAGGGAAAAATGCAAAATCTACAGTACGGAAAACTGCAATTTCATTTTTATCTAAATCACCAGGCAAAGCCAAGAGTCAGGCTGCCAGGTTTAATGCTGCCGTCCTCAGAACCGAGCCAGGCCTCCCGTGGATGTCTCTGACCTGGATACTTGATTGCTTTGAATGTAATGGGAACCTGTGTACCTTTGATTCCCGGGCTTCACTAATGAACATCGTGTCAGTTTGACATGATGGGGGGGGACCATCAGTGGATGATACAGCTCTGGGCTTCTACAGTCATCAGTAGTGCACTGTGTCCAAATTACCCTCAAAGGGCAGTATTGATATTTATTACCGCTCCCTGTGGAACATCCGCATCATCTCTTCAAACATTTATATATTTCAGTTCCCAGAAATTGTTCTGTTCCAGAGACTGGGAGTCGATTAAACCCACGGTGGGATCTCACGTAAGCAATAAGCACTTGTTATTCATGCACTTGTGTGACACGTCTTTTCACATCTTGGAGCCGCGGTTGCTTTTGTCTGGTCCGTGTTGTCGCAGCCGACTCTGTGATAAGACAGGAAGGAAGGAAAATACCAAAACAATGGACAGAGACAGAGTCAGAGTCAGTCAAGCCTTCACATCATTGCTCCGACTCCCATCCGATCAGTTCCTGACCTTTCTTTTCTCCGACATCTTTCTCTAAACGACATTGCTTTTAGTCAGTGATGGACAGACACGGACCTTTATTCATTGTTGCATAGTTTTGTTGCATAAAATCCAAATGAGGTCTAAAAATACTATAGTTCTTTTTCTGTCAGTATTCAATTTGATTTATTCAGTGTTTCAAACATGGGCGCAGAAGCAAAGAAAGAAAATTACAAAACTGCCCCGCCCCTTCCTGTTTAGTAATCAATGCAGGAAGGGGCGGAGCCTCGCCTGCACCTGTGTCTCCTGTTGGGAAACAGAGAGTCTGTGGAAATGGGGATAAAAACAAAATTGAAGAAAACACAGGATGTAAAGTCAATTCAGTTTATGGAGTAAACAAAAATCTAGGACGTGACCCACGTGTCATGTCCCAAGCTGCAGCTGGGACACTGGACTGTGCAGAACTTTCTGGAAACGAGACTGTAGGTAGGAAAGCAAACTCCTTCTCATTTTGACATTGTGACACACACCACTGCACAGAATGAAACGTTTCTTCTGCCTTTAACCCATCACCAAAGTGCAGAGTGGGCAGCTCTGAGCTTCCGGCATTGAGAGGGGGGGCGTGCCATGCTCAGTGGACCGGTGGACTTGAACCTGCAACCCTCCGGATCCAGTCGGTTCCCTGACCATTAAGCCAAAGAGAGAAACAGAGAAGTTGCATCAACAACCTGCCTGGATCTGCCTGAACTCCCTTCAACTGAACCTGCACGACTGAAAACAGTAGGAACTTTTTATTTATTTATTTTATCATATATGTGTAGATATTAAGAGAGTACTGTAGTAGTTACACTTACCTCTGAGCAGACTTTTTTTTTGGTATTTTGCTCTGCTGCTGTGTAATGTTATGACCCAATGTAGGGTCTGATGTTTGGGAAAAGAAATGGTTGAGTTTTTTCTTGTGTGAATTCAGGCGACTGCTGCTCTGGTGTAAAACATCTCATGTTTACCTTTGATTATTGTCTGGGCGGTGTTGAGGAAGGGACCGTACGCAGACAGTTGTTGATACAGATGCACTGCAGTTGTGTCGGAATATTTTATTCACATTCACAAAATGACTTCGTAACCCTTTCTATTGTACGTTTGGGCCGAGCGTTTCTTGTTGCTTTACCTTGAGGTATGAAATACTTCTCTTTTTTTGGAAATGGTTCAGTGTCATATATATATATATATGTGTATGTATATATATATATATATATATATATATATATATATATATAAATACACATATGGATATATGTATGTATGTGAATATATACATATATGTATATATTTACTGTATATACTTATATATGTATGAAAAGTGCCTTGAAATAAATGTATTATTATACTTATATATGTATATATGTATGTATATACACACATACATGTTTGCATATATACACAAACATATATATATATACATGTATATATATGTTTGTGTATATATGTAAATATGTATGTGTGTGTATATACATACATATATACAGTATATATACAGTATGTGTGTTTATATATATACTGTATATGTGTGTATATATGTATGTACAGCTGATTGGTCAAACAGTGTGTTAGTGGTTGTTTGGACTGAAAACTCTTTGTGGACATATATACACAAACATATATATATGTATATGTATGTTTGTGCATATATGTAAATATGTATGTGTGTGTATATACATACATATATACAGTATATATACAGTATGTGTGTTTATATATATACTGTATATGTGTGTATATATGTATGTACAGCTGATTGGTCAAACAGTGTGTTAGTGGTTGTTTGGACTGAAAACTCTTTGTGGAACAGTTTGGACATGCGTGCTCTGCTCTTAAACCCATCTCACCTGAGCCGTAAACATGGCTGCCGTCGTCACCTCCACCACGGTGGAGAGACATCTGACGAATCGCGTGTCAGATTGTACAATGAGAGGCTGCAGGAGAAATTATTCACAGCTGAGCGGTGAATGAAGCAGGGGAGTCTAATCAGCAGCCAGGTCTGAAGTCTGAACAGCGCACGCTCACATGACTGGGATTTCACAAAAACCAGGCACAGAATAGAATCCCGTGCTTCACTGACTCATTTTCCTGACATTTATCTAAGTGAACTTGTGATGGCGTTCATAGAGTATGTATTGATTTCTACACTTTTTAATATACATTCGTCCACGCTGCGTCTTTTCACTGTACTGCGCTCTGCCATTAATCCTCTCACTGTGAGCATGTGTAAAATACGTAAACGGAGACTGCAGTCAGTACAGTTCTGGGACATGCAGTAGTGACCACTCTTCTGACCATCATAGTTGCGAGAATATCATTGGAAGTGGACTAGGGGACTATGTGGACTAGTTTTCCTTTTTCTTTGATGGACACACTTTAGGTCAGGGGTCTCAAACTCGATGTGAATGTTGCATTGTTGGTTTGGACATGTCCAGAGGAGGGACAGTGGATACAATGGCAGAAGAATGATGCTAGGGATGGAGCTACCAGATGAGGAGATTGATGGATGCAGTGAAGGAGGACATTGAGGTAGTCGGAGTCACAGGATGAGATGGAAAATGCTGATTTTCTGTGCCAACCCATATACTTTGGCAACCCATATACTACGATGTTCCCATCGCCTTGAGAGATTGTGCTTTCGTGACATATGAAGAAGAAATCTCCCAGTATCTGCTCACCAGGAACCGAGTAAAAACCAGTGAGTCAGATGAAAGCAAATTTTCCGACTTGCACATCTTGTTAATTCCATGATTCAATTACAGCCTAATTTAGCATGTCTCATATCGCCTAATCTCCCAGCAAAAGATATCGGGGTTATATGGAAAGCGAATACCCCCTCATGCAGAAAACCATTAGGAATTTTTTTTTTTTTTTGCTGCAGTGACATGGATGAGCGGCTCTGTCTGAGGTAGACTTTGGCAGCCGGACTAAACTTGATCCGGGAATGCGGCTGCATAACGTAACTCCGAAGCCTAAATGAAAGCTTCAGTAAACAAAAAAAAAAGATTTGTTTACAAAAAAAAAAATAATACATATCTGCTCGGTTATGCAAATGCACAAATAATAATGCCAACCCCCCGTAGCAGAGGCTGGGAAAGATTTATCCCACTGCGTCTGTGTTTGTGTTTTTCCTTATTTAGTAACAGTCAGAGGTTATCAGTATTCCGGCACTGACCTGCTCCAGGTACGTCAAATATAATCACTGGAATGATGTAGCGCTCTGCAACATTATTTCTAATCAGGCATACGGGCGGTGACTCACTCTGCCGCCCCTGACTAATATGGCGGATGGAAGCGGAATACACATAAAAGTCTAGATGTCGGAGACTGCCTTTTCCCAAACTTATCATAATAATGAAACAGTGAACATCAAAAGCTTCCTTGCAGCCAATTGGAAGAGTCTCGTATCAAAAGCCCGAATTAAGGCAACTTAAGTGAAGAGAGGAAGAGAGAATATTCACTTGAACTTTTCTTCCATCCATCCATCCATTTTCACAGGTGCTCATTCAATCCCCTCAACTGTCACCCAAATCACACTGTACCGTACCAGCCCCTTTTTAACAATGTGTGGTCTTTTTAGGCATGGCTTTAAACCGGTTTAAGAAACAAAAACTGGAAACTTTTGTTTGGAAGAGACGCTTAGCCAGAAACGCACCTACTTTTTTGTTCCCGTAACAGAAACACGTCTGAAAATAATGGTTAAAGGTTGATTCCAGTTGTAGTTCATTCATTAGAAACGTACAAAGTAGAGTACAATCAGAGTCATTCACACTGTACTTTTGTTCTAACCGGTTTAGGAACGTCACTTTTATAGCAGAATCCGAAACCAGAAACATTAAAATACCGATATTCTGGTTTAAAGCCCTGGCTACCATGGATTTTCAAGGAGAAATTACTTTCGTCGTAGTCTACACATGACTTTAAAGAACGAAATAAAACCAGTACGAACCGGTTACCATTATTTTTGCTCTTCCAGAACAAAATTTTCAGTTTCCGTTTTTCTTATCGTTCCAGTAACCGGTTCAATTCCTGTTTTGGGAGCAAACGACTGCACATATTGGTATCTGTTGATATCGGGAGACGGAATTCTGTGTAAAGATAACATCGCCGAAATCAAAGAACGCAAATATACAGTACCTAGCTTTAAGTACTTTTGAGTCACTTGTTTCTGTTGCACAGATTTTTGCACGTGTTGCCTACAAGCTACCCGGCTTAGGCTGATTTAAGGACATCGGAACCGTCCTCTCCCAACAATAGAAGACAACCGAGTATTGAGGATACATCCTGACATTTGTGTGTGTGTGTGTGTGTGTGTGTTTGTTTACCTCGACACCGTCCCACTCTGCTGCTGCCTTCCAGAATCCTCATCACAGAGCAGGAAGGCAGAGGCAATTTTGGCTCCAACACACAGTAAAGAGCTGAACAGGCTAAATGAAAAACCGGGGACAAGCCAAGCCATTTACAGCTTTACACGGAAGGCGGTTTTTTAAAGTAGCAACGACATTGTCAAACAAATTAAATCAGCCGCTTCTTCTCTCACATTCCGTGTCACCAGATCCCAAAAGCACAGCGGTGCAGGGAAGCACATCTTTCTTTCCCGGGCCTCTCACCAGGAAAATGTGTGTTAAATCTGATGTTTTTAAGCGACAGTGAACAGATAGACAGCTATGTTTTATTTTTATTTTTTTTGTTTTCTAAGACGCTGCATTTTTTTTTTTTTTTGGCGAGGTTCAAGGATCGGCGTGATTTGTTTTTCTCTTCGGGTGCACATGCTCGATTGTGTGACATGCTTTTTCATTACAAAAAGACATTTCCCGAAAGAGCTGCTCTTGATGTAAGTCTTTCACCTGATGGTGTTGCCTCTGCCTCCGTCTTTCTTTGGCTTCTTTCACAAAAAAAAATGCCCTTGTGCAGGCACTGAGACGAAAAGTACTTCATGTCTTGACATGGGGTTGACAACTGATGTTTTATTCAAAGATTTTATCATGATAAATCATCAATAAGTATGTCAGAGTACATAGATAAAGTCTTTATTTTTCAGAATAAATGTTTGTATTCCTAAAGTTTTTTTTTTTAAATATGTATTTCTCCACCTGTCAAGTCTATTATTGCAAAGCAGGCGTTCCTCATTTGACATTGGACATTGCTTGACATTTCAACTAAGTCATCGTGGGCACGTTATGGGAAGAGGCGGATTTTCTGTAGAAAATGAATGAGCCTCTGGTGGTCTGGGAGTGTAAGGCAGGCAGGACTCTCGGTGCAGGGAGATAAAATTAGAAAGAGAAAATGTCAACTTCTGGTTCACGCTTAATTTACAATGTGAAGAAGAGGTCGTCTGTTCACTGAGCATATACGTTTCTATGTATAGAGTCAAAATAAGATGTTGTTTTTGAGTTTTTTCCAACTCTTATTTTGACGGTCCTTGTCAGAGACGGTGGGTGTTTACAGTGAAATGAATCACTTTATATAAATGTGATACTGTAATTCATCATTCTGCATTATGTACATTGCTATAGTTTAGAGCAGGGGTCTCAAACCCGCAGCCAGTGGGCCATTTGCGGCCCGTGGAGCGATATTTTGCGGCCCCCACCTTGATGTGAAAGTTGAGTTTCCAATAATATTTTATAGATCTGTTCTCCACATTTTTACGATAAATCCTATAGTTCTCAAATCCCCTGATCTAGAGTCTCCTACTGGTTCAATGTTGTATTACACAACATTCTATTCTTTTCAACTACAAAATCTAAGCCAGAACTAATTTAAATATTACAGTAGCATTGAATGAATGGGTTTTCCATTCACAATAAGAGAATCTACTGCAATTATTTTGAGGCGCTGCAATTCCCCTACAGGAAAGCAACAATTTGCACCTTAAATACAATTCCCCTTTAATTATTTGTGATTTTTTTTTTTTAACAAGTGATTAATCCGTCTTTCATTTATCTAAATAAGTGCCTTATTTGCCGGTTATAATTTGATACCAATAATTCGGTTTAGCTTTCGAAAAATAATTGACTCACTTCAAATCAACAGGAATTAAATGGCTCTAACAATGTTGAAAATTAAAAAAAAAAAAACAAAAAAAAACAACCAACACACACAAAGAAATGGTGTTATTTCCTCGAGGTGAAATTGTTTTTACTCCCAGGGTTGATTAATTGGGAGGTCTGTGAACTAAATTAACATGCAAGACGTAGAGGTTTCCCCGCCTCGCTGGACAAACATTATGATTTCCATTTTCAAGCTTATTAAAAACGGATAAATTATCCAAGGCTCTTTAATGGTTGTTTGCTCACACTTCTCACCCAAAAAAAAAAAAATAAAAATCCTTAACACGCTCACCCTGGGGAGTTCCCTTGATGGACAGGTGGAGGTTCATTAGCGTGATTAGCCAATGTCGGCAAACCACTTCTCTCCGTCAATCTGTTAGTACATCTTTGGATCCAGGGAACTGGGCATCCAATATTGTACATCTTTGCCTCTGGGCCTGCAGGGGGCAGATAGCAGGGAATTTTACTTAGCCTACAAATCAGTTTTAATGAACCCCCCGTGCAGCCAGACCCCTTCCTTTCCCGATCTTACTCTACCCCCTCTTAAATGCTCTTTAAAAATGAATGCCGGTGAGATGCCTCCACTTTCCACTGTCGGCCCGGAAAGTTATCTGCTCCGACTGCGGAGAAAGCAAAATGAAGCCGCTTTTAATCGTTCAACGCACGTCGGCAAAGGGCCGCACGTCGTGAAAGCTTTAATCAGATTTTGCTTTGATGCAACGTTTGTAGATACAGTCGTGCACGCAAATTAGCACGGAACTTGTTCTATTTTGTTTGTTTGGTTTTTTTTGTGTGTTTTGTTTTGTTTTTTAATGAGCTGCTTTCAATCGCCTTCAAGGCACCGTGCGTTATCGGCGGCATGATAATACGAAGTCTTTTGTGTGTTCTCACAAATGCTAATCACACTGTTTGATAAAAAGAAAGTAAGTCTTTGGTGTGTCGCAGTGAGGGGAAAACTTTAGTTTTTCATTTATTTCAAGTTCCCAAAAAAAGCTAATACAGGAAGCCTCCACAATGATCTGCAGGTCCATAGAGCTTCACGGCACTAAGGCGGGATAAAAAGGATGGGCTAAGATCCTGCAGACCTGGGCCTAGCTACCAAGGGGACGGGGTGGGTCCGGTTGCTTATGTCAAGTGACTAAAATTTGTGGTTGGTTAACATCTGTAAAAATAGAGCGAAGAACAATATTTTGGGTAGGAAAAAACTTCATAAACAGCTATATTTTTATGCTACGGGTAGGAAAATATTATGGGTAGAAAAATACTACGGAACACAAGTCCCTTCAGGTGTCATCCGTAAATACCAGAACTCCCACGTAGCCAGATAGGGCTAAAGAAGCCTCTTGGATGAAGAGGTGAAATGTCCTCAAGAAACCAGTTAGGTCCTTTGGACACACTTTTAGGTTCCGTCATCTTAACTCCTCGTCTTCCTCCTGCCGATGTATGAAGGTAAACTACACTCTGTTTCCTGCCTCTAATGAATGTGCCATCAATTGGATGCAACCGATAGCCCATCAACGAGAATGATCGTTCGCAAAACACGCTTCATTTACTTCCTCATTTCTCTTTCTTATATTCACTCTGGGCCTCTGAGCACGCACTCAGTCTCTCTCTTTTTCTCACTTCCCTTCCTCTCCCCCTTCTTTTTCCACCCACCCCCCCAAGCTTTCACAAGAGCCTTACCTTATTGCATCTGCGTTAAGGCCACTTTAATCTGTCTGGCGGGGTGAAATGGGATCTTCAACGGCCTTTCCTCGTTACATCGCTCGGATTGTAGTGTAATGTGCTAATGGATTTTGGTGGCTTTTGTCCGAACCCCATGATATTGCATGTATAGATGGGTGTACCGATAGCTACCTCTGTGTATCCCTGAAGTAGGGGGACAGAACAGAGACGTACTCCAATATTCATCCTTAGGCCCCATGTAGCCTTGAAGCTAACCCATAGAGTAAGAATAGAATTTTTTTTGGGGGAAAAGTTTTGTGCCTTGATATCGATTCTGATTGGCATTGGCGTTTCGATCCGTCCCGACTCTTCTGTTCAGTATTAACGATAATTTTGTTTGCCAGAGATAACATTTCAGCTGCGTTTGTCCTTCTATATTAATGGAGAGTAGATAAAAACTCCCTGAACGTCCTCCTGTCTTCATTTATCCATTTTTCCCCAGGATTTATTTTCAGATTACAACTTCTCAGTGTTGTTTATCTGTTTAATTAAGATTTCTGCCATACTTTACCAACACCTGTCAATACCTGGCCTTTTAATGGATGTGGGCAAAAGAAAAATGATGAGGCAACTCAATACTTTCCCCCGCAACATTCAATAGGGGACTGTATGATACAGTTGTTTCTCCGTCAAATCTGCATTTGTTTGAGACGTGAGGCGTGTTGCGATGAAAATAGCGAAGCTGCAGCGAGACGTGTTTACGATCCCTGATGGATGAACGTCCCTAAAATCCCGTCTACACTAAGATCTTTGGTCGCAGATTTATTTTAGCATCTGCTTCTTCACCGAGAGCTCCCCGTATTTCCTGTTTAGAGTAAGTTCTGTAGTACTTTGATAATGTGATTTTATTTATATTGTAGTATATCGTGTACAGCTGTACTTTAATATTGCCTTTGCCTCTTTCAGCGGCTGCAATTCAATTTTATTACACGTGTAGCGTTTAAATAAATATCCGGGGACGCAGCCTTCATTTGCAAAGTAACCTGGTTGTAAAACATAGAATTTAACACATTTTTACAACTTTATTTTATCCTTGACACTTCGTCAATGTCTCCCATTCAGATATAAGAAAATAAATATATATTTAAGCTGATTTTGGAGAAAAAGGCTGCACGGTGACTAAAATTGTCTTACAGCGGGAAGGTCTCCGGTTCGATTACCCATGATTTTTTATTTTTTTTTGTAAGAACTACGAGTGACACAGCACAGCCAACCATGAGGACATGGCTGCAGGGACTGCAACAGATTTTAGCCATTTGACAAAAGACACGTCTAATTAAATCCACAGCTGCTGAAGTTTTAGTGGTAAAAAAAAAAAACGAAAAAATAGTTGTTCTTTTTTTTTTCTCTTGACCTTAGAGTAGGAGGAAGGATGAAATATATGTGCGTGCATACATTCGCGGAGGCGAACGGCTAAACTAAAATAGACGGCATTAAAATAACGTAGACTTTAGCAGCTGTAAGTTTTATTTGCTGAGACTTTAGTTAATTAGCTGAAAAATCACTGTCCTTGTGTCCTTGCTGGCAGACCAGTTTGCAGGAACATTTTTTTTCTGTAAAAGCATCAGCGTCTAAGACTGTTTTTTTTTTTTTCCAGCTTTGTCAGTAATTTTAATTAGACCAGAAGTTGAACAAGCATTTTTAGTAATTTTTTTTTTTTTAATCAACATTTGTCAAGTTGATGTTGCTGCATTTTGGTATCGATAAAAACATTATGGTAGGGTGATTTGATGGGAAGGAATGAAGGAAGGAAAGGAGGGAAGGAGAAAAGACGAGGGAAGGAAAGAAGGGAAGGAAGGAAAGAACTAGCACTTTTAGTTAATATTCTGAATCATTTGTCAAGTTGATTTTGGTATCGATAAAAACATTATGGTGGGGTGATTTGATAGGAAGGAATGAATGAAGGAAGGAAGGAAGGAAGAACGGAAGGAAACGAGGGAAGGAAAGGAACGAAAGAAGGGAAGGACGGCACCTTTAGCAAATATTTTTAATCAACATTTGTCAAGTTGATGTTGGGGCATTTTGGTATTGATAAAAACACTATGGTAGGGGGATTTGATAGGAAGGAAGCAAGCAAGCACCTTGTGACATTGGAATACAGTGGAATACAGTGGTGGCTTCGTGGTTGAGAAACCGGATAGGTGTCCGAAGGGTTCCACGTTTGAATCCACCAACTGCCAAGTTACCTTGCTCAGTTGCCTTGCCCTGGTTGTCCAAAACTGCCCATAAATATCCAGGGACACAGTTCTCATTCACAAAATAACCTGTTTGTAAAAGAAAATGGAATTTAATGCATTGAAAACTTTAATTTGACCCTGGACACTTGGCTTGTCCCTTTCTGCAGGGACTGTCACAGCGAGTCAGCAATTTCCAACGGTACCATTCACTTTGGTGATGGGTTCATTGCAAGTAAAGTCTCAGGATGGTTACAAAGTGTAAAAGCTGGATGACAACAATGAGCCTCCATTAAACGACTTAAGGTTAAGGAAGAAAGTAGACTCATCCTAATCTTCTCGGATTTGCATTTTAAAGGATTTACAAATCCAACTTTGCCAGTATGTTGTGTTGAACGAGAAAGTCCCAAACAACTTGTCCTTGGAGACAAGGAAAGATAAAAACAACGGATGGGGATGGAGGATACATCATCAAAAAAAAAAATCCACAATAGCAAATAATGGCTTATTAATCTGATTGAAATGGGTGTTTATATTCCAGTCACAGGCTTAAAAGAAGACAAACCGTCCCTGAGATTAAACCCATGTCTCCGTCATCCTTGAGGACGCTGTCTCCATGCGTCAGAGCTGGATTTCTGCCTGACTCTGTAACCTTGGAACTCTGTCAAAACATTAGCACCGGCAGCCACTGATGCATGTGTAACACAATTTTTATGGTCCTTTGACTACTCTTAAGTGCCGACACTATTTTTTTTTTTGTTCTTTTTTTTGGTCTCTGAGGCACTTTGCTGACCACATGCGGTGCAGGGAATGAAATGGACTGCTGGAAGCCAGGGACAGAGTGACATTTTGAAAGGACTTACTCAAAAAATCACAATATTTCCTTTTTTGACATGGACATTGTTTCCATTTTGCAGGAGCCTGCAAATTAGGCCACGCAAAGGTGCAGTTGCTGTTACTTGTGACGGATTTTAGACCATTTTTACCTTCTTCTTCATTTCGGCCTGTCCATTTTTCAACTTTTTCAACATTCTCTGTGTTCACTACCTCCATGTCCTCCCTCACTGCATCCATCAATCTCCTCTTTGTCTCCTACCTGGTAGCGTCATCTCTAGGATCATTCTACTACCAATGTGTCCACTGTCCCTCCTCTGAACATGTCTAAACCATCTCAATCTGGCGCCATTGTTCAGAAGGATTTTCCTACTCATAATATCTTCCTAACAGGAGCAAATATTTATAGCCATATCTGAAGTTTTTTCCTACCCATATAATCTTCTATCCCTCTGTTTTAAAGGCTATATCTTACAGACATATCTCAACAGATGTAATACGTCTTTAATATCTATCTTACACCTGTAAAAGGTAGAGTAGACGTATATTATGGGTGTTTGATGTAAAATTACTACAAGTAGCCAGTGATCTTAGACACTTGACATCAGGAATCTAAGGCCCCCCCTTGTGGCGACGCCCGGGGTCTCATTACCTTTAGACCTTTCTGTTATTCTCGCCTTGTTCCTGTCTGTGTTGTCCCTCTAATCACCTCATTCCTGATCCTGTCCATCCTTGTCTCTCCTAAAGAGAACCTCAGCATCTTCAACTCCTCCACCTCCAGCTCTGTGTCCTGTCTTCTACCTATTCCTAGTGTCTCTAAACCATCCATCATGTCTGGTCTCACAACTGTCCTGCATCACCTTTAAATATATAAATATATACAAGTACAATCAATCTTTTTTTTTTTTTTTGCCCATATTTATAATTTTCTCTATGCAAGAACTTTTAGATTATTGATAAACAGTATATTTTTAAAACGTAAACCTGGATTTTCGGTTTTGCTCCCTTCTAGAAAGGTCTTTTGTTGATGTCGGTACTCGATGTAGGAGCCAGGTGGAGACTGTTTTATTTTGTCCCACAGACATTGTGTTATATTTTTGAGCCTCATTAAGGAGATGAACCCTCATTTGTATTTCAAACCATCGCTGCAGCGTAATGACGGAGGTGTGTTGGGTGAATGAAAAAAAAACATGCAAAAAAATATAACCCTTTGGAGCACAGCCGTCGGTGTGTCTCAGCTGGAGGTTGGGGGGTCTAGGGGGAGGGGTCCGGATTTCCAAAACCCTGTAACTATTCACCCTTCATCCTATTCATGATGTGCACGTTTCTTTATTGTGATGATAAACCTCAAGCTGCGCCAACATCACGGAGAGTGAAAATAAACATTTATTTATGCATTGCTTCAGAGCTCAGTTGTAATCGTGCCGTGTTTGTTATACCGGGCGGCGTACCTTGAACCTGAAGGTAACGCTGCCAAAAAGCAGCAAAAACAACAACAGTTTCCTGCAACTGAAAGAAAAAAACAATATTAAGTTGCAAGGTTGTCATTTCATATATATATATATATATATGTATATATAATACTGAATATAAAGCGTGCAGATTAGAGACTCTAGGAAAGCTGGAGGTGAAGGAGTTAAAGATGCTGAGGTTCTCTTTAGGAGAGACAAAGATGGACAGGATCAGGAATGAGGTGATTAGAGGGAGAAGACAGATTGAGATGGTTTGGACATGTCATGAGGAGGGACAGTGGATACATTGGCAGAAGAATGATCCTAGAGATGGAGCTACCAGGTAGGAGACAAAGAGGAGATTGTGAGGGAGGACATGGAGGTAGTTGGTGTTAGAGTTGAGGATACGGAGACCAGGGTGGGATGGATATTCTTGACTCGCTGTGGCAACACCTGGAAAAAAAGGGACAAGCCGAAAGGAAAAGAAGAAGAAGAAGTAAATTATCATCAATTATCATTCAGGAAAACACATAGTGCCTTTCACATCATATTACATATAAACTCAGTACAGATGGGTGTTAATGTTACCCATACAAATGTGCTAGAACTCAAACTAATTAATTGTGCTTCCTTTTTTCCGGAGTTGCGGTACGTCTGCAGCGATGGCGTTGAGGCGTCTTTGAAAAGAGTGTTTCCTCCTCTTTAGATGCAGCGTCAGTCTCACTTCTCTCTGTCTCTACGGGCACGAGCCTGTGGATCGGCTGCAGGTGCTAACAAGTTGTTTTAAAAAGCGGAGAGTCCAAAAGTGCAGGGACATTAATATTCCAAGGCCTGGAGCGGACGGAGAGTTACACTTGTTCCATAGCCGAAAATATTCTTTTTTCTTAATGTATTTCTTTAGGGTGCGCATATGCAACCTCCAGTCTTTTACAGATAGTGTATAAAGAGAATAAGAATTCAAGGATAGATAGTGGTGGCCAAGTGGTTTAGGAAGCGGACTTGGGTCCAGAAGGGTTAGGGTTTGATCCCCCACCTTCCGGGTTGCTCTACCGCATACCTACCAGTGGGCTTAACTTACTTAAGGACGTCTAATGACGTGAACAGAGAGAAAAACACGAACTCCAGATCAGTGCGTACGTATTCAGCTAATTGAGTTGATTGAAGAACGCTTCTTTGTGCGTTTACGTCACATCTCGTTATGCACTAAACTCCAAAGTTATTATATTTTCCTTTAACTCGGAGCTTTCCTCCACAAGAAAAATAAACGCAGCCTGGTCCGTGTGAGATAAAGTCCATCAGAGAAGTGAACGCCGTTGTCGGTATCAGCGGTAAAAGTATTCTACGTACGTCAGTATTCGAAAAAAAAAGGAAAAAAAACACAGTCTCCTAGCAAAATACTAATTTTCAAAACTGAATTCAGAGAAATGGAACCCTGTGGCCACATGCGTCGTTCCGCTCCGCTGGTGATTCATTTTACAGCATCTATGAAGAGGTTTTTTTTTTTTTTTTTTTTTTTTTTTTTTTTTTTTTTTCTTTTTTCTTTATTTTTATTCACTCATGACTGAATATAGTTTCAAAGCCCTTGAACTTTTTTTTTTTCTTTTTACTCCTGCTCTCCTGTACTCCAGGGTGACAAATAATGTGTTTATTCAATAGCTATTAAGTTTAATGTGTTATAATAAACAGAAAAACATTTTTCATTTTTTTTTTTTTTTGCTGTAAAAATAAACCATAACTGTAGGACATTTACAATTCATGGTTATTTTACATTTTACATATTTATTTTATATTAGGTTAAAATCTATAGGATTGTTAGTGCTAACCGTCCTTGTCAAGTAAATGCACCGCTTAATATTCATGTAACCATGGATGAAAGTAGAACCACTTGACTGGCAGATCAACTGGTTCCAAACTACGTGACATTTAATGAGCCAAAGCCCTTACCCCTGAACCTTTACGACAATCGAGATTCCGTGCTCACACATCTCATTGTCACGATGTTTTGATGCCTGAATCGCAAAACATTTGTTTAGACTGTTCCGGATGGTCAATTTCCGGAAAACACACCACTGTTGCATTTCTTGTTGAGTACTGTATAGTAATTTTCCATCCATCTATGTATTCTCATGCGCTTATCAAAGCCAGGGAACAGGGAGTTGGGATGGACCTTGGTGATAACCTGGCAGTTGGTGGAATTGAACCTGGAACCTGCCAGACCCAAGTCTGCTGCCCTAACCACCTGGCCACCGCTTCCCCAGTTGGTGTTTCCACTGGAAGTCAACTGCCCTAACCAGGATTCTAGTACTTTTACTATAGGTTATAGGTATTTTTAGGAGTTCAGGAAATGGACATGCCTATATGTGTCAATGGGACATTTTTCACTCGGTACTCGGTCAATTTTATAGATTTCACATTGATTCCAGGAGTATTGATTTTGCACTTCATTTAATCAGTTAACAATCAGAGCACCTTGTGCTTAAATTCCACCTTTATCCCAACTGCGCCGATGTCGTCACAGCGTCTGACGCCGTGCTAATAACTGCGATTGGCAGTTCAACCTACTCAGAGAACACAATCACCTCTTGATGATCCACTCAGACGGGACAAGGCAGAACACAAAGAGTAAAGTGGGCAGATTCAGACCCCACCGTTATCCTCGCTTGACCGCTACCACCTGATGCTGCCTCATCGCTATATATATATATAGAGAGAGAGAGAGAGAGAAAATATATATATATTATATATATATATATACATATATATATAGATAGAAAAAAATACACATATATATATATATATATATATATGTTTTTTTTTTTATATTAGTAGGAACG
>JAFBJS010001515.1:198575-237613 GCA_016785265.1 Paraplagusia blochii
ATGTGTATAAGAGACAGGTATATTAGGTATATACCTGATTAATTCCTCAACTCTACTGTGAAAATACATCTGTAGGTCAAAATAATGCAGTACAGTGTGGATATTTTTTTACCCCCTCGTCCCCCAGGGGCTGTCTCTTATACACATCTGCTGTTGCATATCTAATCATATAAAAGTAATGTGCAATAAATCCATTATCTCCAAGCGGAGTAAGCAAACCCCAGCAGTGAATTTCAGACCCTCTGATGTCCAGAGATCCAGGAGCTGATTGGTTAGGAATTACACGATTGACTAAAAGTAAGAGTCTGCTATTTTATATAACCACAGGATAGAAGCCAGACTTAATTGTGACGCTTGGTACGACACTGATAAATCTCAACATCTGATTTTGCAAGATTTGTTGTCAGCAGTGGTGGCCTAGTGGGTTAGAAAACAGACTTGGGTCTGCAAGGCTAAAGGTTTGAGTCCACCAGCTGAGGTTCTCTGATCATAGCGCCGTCCTGACCCACGTAACTCAGTGGGCTCACCACCCACAGGAAGGCTCACAGTGTGGTGCAGTGTGATTTGGGTGGCAGTCGCGGAGATCGTTGCACCTGAGACTTGGAAACGGATAAGATCATAAAGAATGAATGAATGATTTGAGGTTATCGTCTGGGCTAGATGATACGCACCATACTATTGGCTGATGCAATGTGTATTTGACGTACTGTTGGGAAATTGAATAGCAGATCTGTTTCTCATCCTGATTGGCTCATGTCTCAGCATGCCCCTCCCCCCTTTGTCTGTTGACCACTTTCTCAGTCACATTGCTCTGCGTAAGTGTAGATTACATTCAATTTCATCTCATAATTAAATCTTATTTTACATTGTATTTTTATACTGATGCAAGGTATATTAGGTATATACCTGATTAATTCCTCAACTCTACTGTGAAAATACATCTGTAGGTCAAAATAATGCAGTACAGTGTGGATATTTTTTTACCCCCTCGTCCCCCAGGGGCATTAGTCTCCACGACTGCCACCCAAATCACACTGCTCCACTCAGTGAGCCTTCCTATGGCTGGTGAGCCCACTTGTTGTATGGGTTTGTGTGATTCTATGCTCAGAGCACCTCAGTGGCAACTTGGCAGCGGGTGGACTCAAACCCGAAAGCTTCTGGACCCAAGTCTGCTTACTAAACCACTAGACCACCACTGTCGCTATAGTATTAACACTATCAGATCTATAAATAAAGGAGCAATATTTTTTTCTTCTCTGTTTTTTCGCAGTCTTCCATTGTTATTCCTTTCACCTAAAAATGTTAATAATTTGTTTCCTGAAATATAATTTCCTCCACGGACGATTTCCACGGCACAATCCAAGTCAGAGTTTGTTATTGGCATTAAAAGATAGAGCAGTGAATGGGGATGAATAATAATCGGTAAACACAAGAAATTAAAAAAATAAATAAAAAAATCACCCAGTGCTCTGAAAATATGCAGATGAAATATGTTTAACTAATTCAAAACAAACAGAAGAAAGAAAAAAAAAGAAAGACAGAAAGGAAAAAAATCACACAAGATGGATATTTGCTCCAGGTACAGTAGATCTAGGCCGTCGTTGTTGTGGGTGTTGAGGAAAATCTGAACGTTCTTCAAGGCTAAATAAGGAGGCCCGCATGTGGTGAAAACATACAGAGGCCGTAGAGACCATAGCTTTACGGCAAATGTTGGCCCAAGTGGGTTGGAGTGTGGGTTGGAGTGTCAGAAACGGAACACAAACTTTGCCCGTGGTGAGGTGCAGCGGCAACGTGGGGAACGGCACCGATCTCTGGATCCGTTTCTGAAAGTTTCACAGACACAAAATGCACGCGTGTACGTGAGCGGTGCCTGTGTTTCATGTCTACGGAATATGATCAACCTGTATTGTATCACATGCTTGTTACCTAGCAACCGAGCATATAAATACCTTTGCCTTTATGCTTTCTGGAGAAGAACAGATAATGGAGGAGTCGAGGATCAAGGAAGGCATCAGACACCTTTAGGAACTGGAAGGAATGTGTGTTCTATGGAACAAAAAAAAAAAAAAAAACATCGATGCGTGTGTGAGCTTTTTATTCTTGTAACTTCTGTTTAAACAACCTATTAAAGTATAGAATCGCACACTAATAATCGTTCTAAAATGTATTTACTTATTAATACTACTCATCACTTGTCAACATTTTGCCGCAGCACCTACATATGTTTCTGAAGGAAAGGAAAGCAAACTCCTCATCATTGTGATCTCACTTGTAACCTGGCAGTTGGTGGACTCGAACCTGGAACCCTTCAGTTCCAGTCTGGTTCCATAACCACATTGTTCCCTAATCTTTTCTGTACCACGGACCAGTTCACTGTCTGGTACTTTCTTCACAGACCGGTCGTTAGGTTGTGGCAGATAAATACCCATTTTTAAAATGAAATTCCTGGTGTTCTGAAATATTTTCCTACCTATAAAATCTTCCTACAGCCTAGAATTTTCTGCTACCAAACCGATAAACAAGGTCAGAATCTTGTATGAATGACGCTGCGTCATTTTGAGTTTATTGTTGTTGTCTTCACTGAGAAAATATGTCCTTATCAAATATAGTTGCATTATTGACGATGGAATCCTAGCCATTCTATTGGTCAGTTCTTTTGTTGATATGGATATGGATCAAGTGTCAGTAATAGCCAGATGGGGCCAAAAGGAAACATTATTTACCTGCGGCTCGGCACCAATCCACCCACGGACCAGCAATGGTCCACGACCCAGTGGTTGGGGACCACTGCACTAGGCCACCTCTGAATTTATGTGAAAAAACGATGCAACCAGACAGTGTTTTGTTGATTTTTGGATTGCTTTTTTTGCAGTAACGTCTTGTAAACATGACAAGCCAGAGGATATTTCTATCTCTATTTCTCTCACTATGCCTACAGTTTCTTTTCTATATTTGACTGACTGAGGTGAAGACCTCGAGTAGGTTTTCAGTACATCATAAAATGATCTTTTCAAAAGAAAAATCACTTCAAGGTTAATAACATCTACAGCTTCATTGATTTCTCTTGATTTCTAAAATGATTCATTCTTGATTGGAAGTAAACAACCTCATCCCATTGCTGAAACGACATTTTGTCGTCACTACATTTTTTTTTTCTTTTCTGTTCCTATTATTGGTAAAATAATTTGGAAGGATTAATGTTACAACCCTGCCACTTATTCTAAGAAAGCCTGCGTTGCCTCCACTCGGGCTCCGAGCTCTAAATATGTAGTTGCGCTTGACAGCGGGTCATCTTGACATAATCCCAGAAAGGTTGGAAATGTCACTTCCACTTCCAACAGAAAGCAGCCCATAAAGAGGTCTAACGGAGTTGAGGTCACACTGACTGAGTAATTTCTAAATAAGCCGTTGCCACGGTGTCGGATTTGACAGACTGGATGCATTGACTACATGCAGCCTGAGGGCAGGTTGTCATTCATTATGACGGACACGATGTAAACAGTCAATAGTCACTGGAGAGGCAGCTCCTATAATTCTGGTCCGAATACAAACCAGGAAATACTGTGCAAGTTTTTCCTACTTGGATTTTCTCAATTCCGATCATTTTTGATGCTTATAACAGCAAACAATGACGAAACAACCGCTTTTTTTATCCTTTTCCTTGTTGTACTCTAATGTAAAGTACGTCTAATGCAGTATAGGATCACCAAACCCTCTTAAGGAAGTCAAACAAATTTGGTCCACGTCCTAATTTCCATGGTAACCTCCAGTTGAGTCCAAATCACAGTATGAATTGGACCGGATACTGAGATTCACCCCGTCTGCCATCTGTCTCTTCAATATGTGAAACTTTAAAAAGAAAAAAAAAAAAAAAGTCATTTAAGGTGGAAGTGAAATTGAAAAAAAAAAAAAAAATAGCCGGCATGCAAATAGTTTCCTTCCTCTTTCATGTGAATTATTCACACTCCGGATCCATTCGACATTCCGTATTAGGCGCATGGTAATCACGCGGCACCGTTTCATGTTTTGTCTCATTCTCAGCAGGTAGCAATTTGGCACGGCCGCGGCCGCTCTGATTTGCACTCATCACGTGCTATTTTTGGGGAGGGCGGCGGATCCATCTAAATGCTGAGATTAAAGTGTAATCTCACTTGTTTACGTTTTTTTTTGGCACGATATGTGTGATGTCTATAATTCAACAAAGACTTTCAATTAAAATAACCCAGGTTGCTGCAACGGCTGCAATTTTGACAGGATGTATTTATTCATAATGAGATGAATTATGTGGAAATTCTTCCCGGAACATTTTGCTTCTTTTACTCGGTGCCAGCAACTCACAAAAGAAGTATGTTTGGTGCCAAACAGGGGATGTTCACTTGTCACATTTGCTGTGTATTGAGTTGAGTTAAATTTTGTTTTCGCTTCTGTAGAATTTTACTCTGTCTTGTCTTGGCTGTGTGTTATAGAGGGGTGAAAATAGGGAAAAAAAAAAAGAAGATTCTTGTTGGAGCTGATAAGTCTGTGCCTCACAGCAATAATCGTATTCAATCTTCTGCATCTGCAGCCTTTCCTTCTACTTTATCTGGGATTCCGGCGCCTGCATTGACTCACGGTCAACAGTACAGTAGTCAAAGCATCCGCGTGCCGTTGTCTGACCGGGCAGAACGGGCTGGTGTTGTCTCCCAGACATGTTTAGGCCTTTATGGGCCCCATAAATCTGCGATTCTGCAGGTGTTGCTTGAGGAAACAGTCCGGGATTTACAGCCCCGTAGGACAGTGGAGGCATTGGCTCAGACGTGCAGTCGTAATTTAAAGACATGGGAAAGTGGAGGCATGTTGCATTGGAAAAAAAAAGAAAAAAAAAAACGTAGATTATCAGTGACAGTCGAATCTGGCCTCAAAATCATGAATATGATTAGGTTGGGTACAGAAACCTGTCAAGATCCTGCTGCTTTATACAGTACATACAGTAGTTCCACCAGTACACAGGTCATATAAGGTAAAGAAGTAAATACTGGTACTGACACAGTGGATCCTCAACCTGAGCGTTAATCAGAAATGTCACAAATCAAATAAAAACTCCAGAACTTTGGTTACACCTCGTAACTTTTGCAGTATTTGCATCATTTCCTGTTTCAAGCAATTTCGCAGTCATTGGTATAGAACTCCAGGGTTGACCAACTGGGTAGGATCGAAGTTTAGCGGGTAGCGTTAAAATACTAAACAGGCCACATCTGGCCCTCAGACCATAGCTTGCCCTGATCTGATTCAAACAGCTTTATAGAGGCAAGGCCGGATTAGCAAAATGGGCTAAATGGGATTGCAAACATGTGGGGTGCCTCAAGTTGCTTAAGTCAAGTGACTTAAATAAGTAGCGTAGTCTACTAATACTAATTACATTACTCTACGTCAAACACCTATAATATCCACCCACCCTCTCTTTTCAAGGTGTTTGATAAATATTATGGTTGTTTGACATCTATAAAAATATGCTACCACCTTTAAAAAAGAGGGTAGGACAATTTTATGCTTGTTTAACATCTATTAATACACGCTATCACCTTTAAATCAGAGGGCAGGAAATGTTATTGTTGTTTGAGATCTATAAAAAAATGTGTAACCACCTTTAAAACTGAAGGTAGGAAAATATTATGGGTAGGAAAATACTTTAAAACAGCAGCATCCACACTTTATGTTGACGCACAGTCAAAAAAAATATCAGCACCTGAAGGGACTTCCTCTGTCCTCTTCATCCCTGCAGAGAGGTCTGTCCTCTTCCTGTCTTTCTGATTTTTTTTCCCTTAGAATTTAGGCTGTTTGTGAATTTTGGCAACAAAAATGATTATTCTGAAAGGGTGATAATCAGTGTTAGTATCTCATATTTGGCTCAGCGTCGGTATATGTGTCTCACTATAGGTTTAGGGTTAGCAAACAACAGGAAATATATTCTTTTCAGTTGAAGGAAAAGCTGCGGTTTTAATCAGTGGAACTTTATCTCCCACAGTTTACCCTGTGATACAGTATTTTTGTCTTCTTGTGCTTCAGCAACAGCATTTTCAACAGATACGCCCGTTGCAATCTTTTGTAGTGAATTCCCTGCAGCCAAGGCCTGTTTTTTTTTTTTGCTTTGTTGCTGTACATAAAGGTGTTTTCCCCGCGGAAACAAAAATCAGTTGGCAGAGCGGCAATAAAAACGTAAAGCACAGCAGGTCAGGAAAATCACTACAGTGTATGAATATCAGAGGAAGTGATTTGTTTAAGCGAGTCGAGTTGGACTCAAAACCAAAAGTGCTATTACGTCCCGTGCATTTGTAATATTTTTTTTTTGTCTTTTCATTGAAGCAGAAATCGCTCAGAGTCTGTTTACATGCGAAAGACTGAAAAATGAGTGTTGTGCTGTTGTGAAGACAGCTGTAACACAAAAGGCCACAGTTAAGAGGACACTAAGCCGTCTGACATGAGTGATCACTGGTGTTCTGGGGGGAAAAAAAAAAAAAGAAGGAAGGACAGCCCCCGCTTCCCAATTCATCAGACTGTCTAAATACAATTGCCCAGTTGGCCCCAGAGAAGGTACATCATTTATTAACCGGGGTCTGCTGGTGTCAGGCCCAACACCTCATCCATTCCAACGGTGGGCTGATCCTGGGGGCCTTTTACTCCCAGACAAGTGGATACATCCCCCCGTCCTGGACTTGTGGGTGTCTCGTCTGTATAAATTACAATTCCTCTGATTTTAATTACTTACTTTTGTTGGACTGTGTGCAACCTCTTTACCTCGCAAAGTGTTTATTCTGTTATTTTTTTTATTTTTATTTTCTTTACCGGAGATTTACAAGTAAAACCTACACGTTGCAGGATTCAGTGTTTATTATTACCCCGTAAAATTAAAAGCTATCTATTTATGCCTAAATCCTTGACCTATTTAAGCACGTGGCTACGTATTAATTATGATAAATTTAATAAATCTATAAAAAGAACAAATTAGCCTTAATTAAAATGACATACATATCTATTCTATTATAAATCACCTCTAGAAACAGCAGAGCTCATTTACATAATAAGAAGCCCAATCTATTGGTCTATAATACATGTTTGCATGCCAATGTATCCTTGGAAAAGACAGCTGAGCTTTACTTGAGACCAGACCTGATAAAAAATAAGGCCCACGGGCTGAATGTGGCCCTTTGGGCTGCCTAATCTGGCCCTAAAAATAATATATTATTATTGTCTTTCTGTCTTTTCCCTGTAATGCCAGCATTTCACCAGTAGATGACATAGAAAAGGCTAAAAGCATTCTTCCATTTTTTTTTAACATTTTTTTACATTTTTTTACATGTTTTTTTTACATTTTTTACATTAATCTTAGTACAAATGAATTATGGCTACCTTATTAAAATATGCTAGCACATGTAAAACAGATGGAAGTGAAATATTATGGTTGTTTAGCATCTTTTAAATATGCTACCACCTTTAAAACAAAGGGTAGGAAAATATTATGGGTAGGAAAATACTTTAGGATAACAGAATCCACACCTCATGTTGATGTACATTCAACATAAAGATGACAAAAAATATTTCGGCTTTTGATGGGGCTTGTGTCAGTGCACCCGCCCTGATCGGGACGTTATATGACCGGACTTGTCCCGGTTAGTGTTAATCCCACCCCTGCATAGAATTCTGTCTGTCTGAGTCAGTTGTCTTCTCTGAGAAACGTCTTACTAGCATCCAGATATGAAATCCCTATTTTGGTCTCAAAATTTAAGGACCAAATGTGGGCCGCAAGTGAAAATTTTGCCCACCCGTGCTTTTTCGTCATATTTTTACTTTTATGAAATCCCCAAATGCACATACTGTACATTCCGTGCAGATCTTTCAAAAATGTAAACAGTCTGGGAGCTCTGCGCCTTTAAGAAAACTTTAAATACGTCCCTCGTTGCCGCACAAATCTGTTCTTAAGAGCCGGCTAAATTAATGCATAAATAAAAAAAAGGGCGGCCAGTTGGTTTTCACACAAACACTTACGATGATAGATAACCGCGCCGCCTTAGAACGGTGTGTGTGTTCGTGTTAGCATGTGGGTGGGATCCTAGTGTAGGGATGTTTTTTGGGAGGGTAAAATATTATTACCAGACCCTCCTGAGTAAGAGGTTATTATGAGGTCAGCTTTTTAATAAGGAGCTTGAATTGGAAAAAGGCTCAGGTTAGAGGTGGACTAAGGATAACCAAGAGCTGGATGAAGGTAGAAGCTGGAAAATGCTTTTATTTTCCCGGTGTGTTTCACCCGTTTGAACAAAGCAGACTACAGACTCTATATCTTTACATTCAACACAAGGCTGTCTCTTTTTTGTAGGAAATACTTTTTTAAAACTTTTATATTTTTGTGCTTGTTACTTTTGATGGATGCTACCTTCTCTACAGTCGCTGGCTGCTCAGAGTAATTTAAAGCTGAGTGATGGTTCCATGATCATTATCATTTCTGCAGTTTTCCAACTGTTTAAGTACTTGAGTATTTTCTTCACCTGGGACAAACTTCTCTTTGGATACAATGGGTTGGAGTTTGAGTTGCACCTCGCTGTCGTGTCAAACTGGGTCATCAAATATGCATGGGGACGTTGATGCATTTCTGCAACTTTGCACCAGATGTACTTTCATGTTTATTTTGAATGCGCGTCAACATAAAGTGTGGATGCCGCTGTTCTGAAGTATTTTCCTACCCATAATATTTTCCTATCCTGTGTTTTCAAGGTGGTAGCATGCATTTATAGTTGTGACACAGCCATATTATTTCCCTACCCTGTGTTTTTTAGATGGCAGCATATTTTAATAGATGTTAAACAACCATAAAAATTTCCTACCCTGTGTTTTAAAGGTGGTAGCATATTTTTATAGATGTTGCACAGCCATGATATCTATCTAACTTTTTTAAAAGAGATGCTAGGCAGATATTATGGGTGTTTGAAGTAAAGCAAATTAGTATAAGTGGACTACTTCTACTAAATTAGTCATTTGACATCAGCAACTTGAGGCCCCCTGGTGGCAAGGCACAGGGATGCAGTCCATTTAGCCCATTTTGTTTATATGGCCTTGCCTCTATGGAGCTTCTTGCTTCTCTCTTTTTTAGAGGTGGTATCAAAATGTTATATTTCATACCTACAATTGTGATCAGTAATATTACAAAAAGCAGAGTAGATGACATCATGTAAACATTGCAAAACTTTGCAAAACGAAATATTCAAATTAATGGTACAGGACAGTCAACTGCAGAGCACCTAACTAATCCACAGTGTGGGATAATGGTCGATCTGTTGGGGATTTTCAAAGGACAGTTCGCTCTGACCCCACTGACATTCTCAATTACCGAACCACCAACAGACACCAAAGTGGTCTCAGTGCAGAGCGAGGGCTGTCTCTTATACACATCTGAAGTATTTTCCTACCCATAATATTTTCCTATCCTGTGTTTTCAAGGTGGTAGCATGCATTTATAGTTGTGACACAGCCATATTATTTCCCTACCCTGTGTTTTTTAGATGGCAGCATATTTTAATAGACGTTAAACAACCATAAAAATTCCCTACCCTGTGTTTTAAAGGTGGTAGCATATTTTTATAGATGTTGCACAGCCATGATATCTATCTAACTTTTTTAAAAGAGATGCTAGGCAGATATTATGGATGTTTGAAGTAAAGCAAATTAGTATAAGTGGACTACTTCCACTAATTTTAGTCACTTGACATCAGCAACCTGAGGCCCCCTGGTGGCAAGGCACAGGGATGCAGTCCATTTAGCCCATTTTGTTTATATGGCCTTGCCTCTATGGAGCTTCTTGCTTCTCTCTTTTTTAGAGGTGGTATCAAAATGTTATATTTCATACCTACAATTGTGATCAGTAATATTACAAAAAGCAGAGTAGATGACATCATGTAAACATTGCAAAACTTTGCAAAACGAAATATTCAAATTAATGGTACAGGACAGTAAAGTCAAACACAGAAAAACACAGAAAAAAAGCTTGAGAAGCTAGATTGCGATGGTTTGGACATGTCCAGAGGAGGGGCAGTAGATCCATTGGTAGAAGGATGATCCTAGAGATGGAGCTACCAGGTAGGAGACAAAGAGGAGATTGATGGATGCAGTGAGGGAGGACATGGAGGTAGTTGGAGTTAGAGTAGAAGATACAGAGGACGGGGGGAGATGGGAAATGTTGACTCTCTGTGGAACCCCCTGAAAATGGGACAAACAAAAGTACAACATTTTTCTTTCATAAATTTTAGAATCCTGACATTTCACATAAATATCATGTTTTTGCAGCTTTCTAACTAAGACATCCTATATTTAGAAATATGCAGTTTTGTGCGGCTCATCATCAATTATTCATCTACGCCACAGCAGTTTATCTACTTAATACCCATTAATATGCCAAAACATTTAAACTAAACTCTATTTCTGTTAAAGAAACTTACAAAACTTGCAATCTTTGTGGCAGTGCAGCTGCATCAGGGATGTTTCCCGATGACACCACGTTAATGGTGTTTATTGAAAGTGACCAGAATTGAGAGCCTGGTGCTCAACTGCGTCGAGTCGACCGGTCCAAAATCCGTCCCTAAGTGTTATTTAGCTGAGGCAATGAGGGAGCAGAAGTTCTGCCGTAAATCCTGTGAACCTTAAAGAGGAGGAGGATGAAATAGAGTGACCCACGCTTTTTTTTTTTTTTAACCATGCAGCTCATGCTCTGAGAACAGCATTGCCACCAGAGAAACCAGGAGGAGAGAAAAAAAGTCATCCATAAGGCTCAGGGCATTGTGGGTCACAGGAGGTGACTGAACAAGTAACTCTCCAAACTCTCCTATATATTTGACAGTGGATAAACTGTCCACTGTCAAATATATATATATATATATTTACTTTTGCTATAGAAATATATAGATATATACTCTCTTTTTCACATATATCCATGTGTCTAGTGATTAATTACTCCTGAAATATTGTAAAATATTATAAAAGCAAAACTAGTTAGGGGCAGTGGTGGCCCAGTGGTTAAGGAACCGCACCGGGGTCCGATGGGTTCCAAGTTCGAATCCATCAATTTCTTCCTATCAATATCTTCTCCACTGCCCACTGTTCACTTTGGTGATGGATTTATTTTTTTTTTTTACATAATTTTACCAGTCACCACCCAGCTTACCTCAATCCAAGTCATTAACTGCGCATGAAGGCACACGCTCCACCATATAGGAGTTGTTTCCCAGTCATAAACAGAGCCGTGAACCACAGCCTCCAAACCCTCTGCTTCCTGCATCTGTGTTGTTTCCGCTCGGCTTCGAGGGAACAAAACATGACAGATATAAATGGAAATGTCAACTGCAGAGCACCTAACTAATCCACAGTGTGGGATAATGGTCGATCTGTTGGGGATTTTCAAAGGACAGTTCGCTCTGACCCCACTGACATTCTCAATTACCGAACCACCAACAGACACCAAAGTGGTCTCAGTGCAGAGCGAGGGTGGGACGAATGAAGGACGCCTCGACACCAGGGCGGCTGCAAACGTGAACGCCTTCAAATTGGGTTTATGACGCAGGCATTGAAACATTTAGTGCTGTGAACAAAGACCATTGGATCTGCAGGGTGACAGTGATGGCCTAGCGGTTAGGCAAGCGGATTCCGGTCCACAAGGCTTAAGGTTTGATTCTTACAGGATGTCACTGAGGTGCTCGGATCATAGCACCATCCCGACCCACATAACTTCCAGTGGGATCATCACTCGCAAGAAGGCTCATAATATGGTGGGACTGGGATTTTTGGCTTTATTATTATTATTACTATTATTATTATTATTATTATTATTTATATTAATTTCTATGTACCGGACATGGAGTTTTTCTTTTATGTATTGTAAATTACTTTTTTTTTCCAGCTTGTCCCTTAATTCAAGGTTTGTCTATTTCCATCTCACCCTGTCCCCTGTTCTTCTTCTTTGTCTTCGACCATCAGTAGTCCAGTTTCCAACAGTACCCTGTAGAATAACTGCACAGTTGGCGGTCGTTGTAGACCTGAGCCCTGAACGATCCGGTACAGAATCAACTTGTTGTTGTCTTGCATCGTTGCTTTGGCCAAAGTTTTACACCATATGCAACCCTCACCTTTCATCGGGGACCCTGGGTAGTGCTCCCTAGTGGTTGGTCTCTCTATTGTACAATGATAAATATTATAATTTGAGATGATGCAGTGGTCAGAATGATGACTACACAGGTTGCCAAAGCTAAATTTGAGTGTAAATTTCAATGTTTGAAATGCATAGGCCCGAAAAAGCAGATATATGCACAATAGACTCTGTGCAAATGCTGTCAAATCTGGAAATATACTGCATATATTTTTTTCCGGCATCAGCTCAGACAGTGAGGAGCGTAAAGCAGGTTGGAAATGACTCGGGCTAAAAATACACGCAACCTCACGGTAACAAAACTGGCTAAGTCGAAGAGCAGTTTTTCCTAAATTGATTTCTGAATCCAAGTAATAAGTCGGTAACATCGTAATAAGTCGGTAATTTCTAATGAGTAACTAATTACACTTGTGAAAACGTCTCGTCCAATGCTTGTCCAATCACTGCTGCTCTATTGCTGAGTTGTCCGTTCGATCAAAACCCAATGTGTCAGCATTTTTTAAATGAGTCGAACCAGCTGGTCCGCCACCAAAATGAAAAAAAAAAAAAAAAAAAAAAAAAAGTTAAATTCCCCATTCTCCTTTACTGTATTATTAACTGCATTTTGCTCCGAACATCTTGTTGCGATGCAGCAAAGCCTAACAGTGATTCAGAACCACATGCAATAAATAATGACTGTGGTTACTGGAACATTTCTGGGCAATCGCCTTGCATTGTGCCTGGACAGGGGATGTAATGCGGCGTGCAGTCTGTGGTTATCTCGGAAGCGGGGAAAGGTTAGAAGGTGTAATACCTGCCTTGTTGTTGCTCAGCAGTAAACAAACACCACGCTGGGGAAGCGTTGTGCAGCTGGCACTTGCGGTGGTGTTCTGTGGATAACCTGTGTCTCCTCTGATCCACTGTGGGCGTCTGGTGTTAATGGGAAATGTTGACAAGGTGCAACAAGGAGAATTTGTTCCCCCGTCAATTGTCCATTAGATCCCGGCTGTTCTTATCAGGCATGAATAACCCATTGCGTGCTTTAAATAGCGCCGCATCACTCTGCGTCCAGTGAATGGAATTCTTTGGAATCCACCAGAAGTTGTTGTTGAAGTGACCCAGGTCGCTCGTATTTCATATCCTGCGTTCCGGCTCTGCTGCGACTCTCCTCTCGCAACAGGAAATGTTCAACGTAAGAAAATGAAGTTAGATGCAACTTGAATAATGGCGGCCGCCCATCCGGCTGCTGAGTGAATTATAAAGGGAAATTTATAGTCAGGCACAGGCATTTATAATCCCGTTAACTAAATTCCGAACTCAAATCCCGGGAAATAGGCTTTCTCGTGTTTATAGTTTTGTCACATTTTTAATAAAACCTTTTATAATGTACAGTAGGTTGGGAAACAGATAAACGGGAATAATGTCCGCCTCTCCGGCTGCTGTAATGGGATAAAAAAAAACAAACAAAAAAAAAAAAATCTCCGCCATGATCCATGGCTGACTGTATCTAAGCTGAGACAGATTAATAGCTTCAACAAAGAACATTCTGGAGTTATGTTTGGCCCAAAGATAATGGGCAATAATGTTGTCTGAAACAAATGAGCTGCAATATCACGTCTGAAATTGTGATTTTAGCAAAGAAGTTATTTGTTCTAATGATTTGATGAAAATACTGTATATCTTTCTATGCATCTGTCTATCTGTCTGTCTTTAGGTTCATCCATCTATCTACCTGTCTATTGTCTATCTCTCTGTCTTTCTGTCTGTCCATCTGTAGGTCTCTCTATCTATTTTTTTGTCTGTCTATAGGTACGTATGTCTATAGGTAATCCATCTATCTGTCTGTCTCTCTGTAGATCCATAGATCTCTGTAGGTCCATCGTCTATCTACCTGTCTGTCTTTCTATCTATCTATCTATCTATCTATCGGTACATATGTCTATAGGTGATCCATCTACCTATGTACCTATCTATCTGTCTGTCTGTCTGTCTGTCTGTCTGTCTGTCTGTCTGTCTGTCTGTCCGTCGCCCCATCCATCCATCTACATTACTATCTGCCTGTAAATTTCAATGTTTTAAATGCAAAGGCCGAAAAAGCAGATATATGCACAATAGACCCTGTGCAAATGCTGTCAAATCTGGAAATATACTGCATATATTTTTTTCCGGCATCAGCTCAGACAGTAAGGAGCGTAAAGCAGGTTGGAAATTACTCGGGCTAAAAATACACGCAACCTCACGGTAACAGAACTGCCTAAGTCGAAGAGCAGTTTTTCCTTAATTGGTTTCTGACTCTAAGTAATAAGTCGGTAACATGTAATATCTAATGAGTAACGAATTACACTTGTGAAAACCTACCTGTCTGTCTTTTCATCTTATCTGTTATTTATTTCAGTATTTGTCTCACTATTGTGTAGCGGTCAGTTCATTTTGACTTACAGCCAGAAGGTCAGTTCTTCGACCCCCTGCGGTCACTGACAACCCGTCTGTGCACAGTTTCCATGTCCTCCCTGTGTGGGTGAGAGATTCCTGTGGCTTCTCTCTGATTTCCTCCCTTCCACAGTCCAAAAACGTTCAGGATTAGGTTAATTGGGAACAATGTTTGTGAGCGTAATGGACACTCATTTGTCTCCGTGTGTGTGTGAGGGCAGTGGACGAGTGAGACACGGCTACTGGTTTGTTTCCAGGTGGTACAATCTTGAATTCATCATGTGTTGACAGACGTTGCCATGTCACCGACAACGCCAATGCAGTTGAGCTCAGCCAGACCTCAAAACAATAGAAAATGTCCTGCGTTAAAAGCACGGGCTGCAAATCACGTCTGTGTTCACTCACCCAGAACTGTTGAAAGACGAACGATGCTCCTACCAAATGTTCTACCTCAATCTCTGGGGACGTAGTTTAATTTACCTCCAGAGAATCCGTGACTTCTGTAAAAAGATGAATATATGCTATGATGTAATGTCTGAATATGCTGTAATATAAAAACTACATATAACCCTAACCCCATATAGGATCCAACCAATGGAGGGCCGTGCATTTCAACTGTGGGCCTTCAGTGACATCATAGTTTCGGGACGTCAAATTAATACGCCGCTTAATGCCAAGAGTGAGTGTTCAACACAGGGAGTGGACGTACAGATGGTTACAGCCAAGCATGCCAATGTGTAAAGTTGCCCCATATTCAGAGTCAGAGATTCTGAGAGACTCACGTGTTGCCTTCTACGTAGGGCCAGCTAGAAGGCTCTAAAGTTGCAATATCGCAAGATGATTGGTCTGATCGCTGTACACTGAACTTGTGTCTATTCCCCTATAGCGGGAAAAGCCTTCGCTTTTGATTCTGAAGGCTCTGGCAGATTTCATGGAACCTGACAACACTTGCTAGCGGAAATATGATTGGGTAAAAAAAGTTTTCATCAAAATTTTAAAAGTAAAAACTCGTTTTATATTATTATAAAATGATTTTCAATTTTTATACAATTTTATTTTAAAATATTTATGAATATATGTGTTGTGTATGCTTAGGCCAGCAGAGAAGGCTTTGCTGGCCCTGACGGCCCACCCCTGGATCCGACCCATGTCTAACATAGTGTTTGACTGAATGTATGCATTACGATCCTGCTGAGCCATTTGGAAAATCATTACATTGTCTGGCATGAAGTCATCAGTCCGAACAAATGGAAAAAAGAAAATGTCAATTTGTTTGTTTACTGCGTTCTGCTCACGACAATAATTTAATCTCGTTTAATTCCCTGAAAATGTTATTTTTTTTTTTATTATTGTAAAGACTCTGAACTCATTTCCCATTTCCATTATCATTTAAATGATCTTGTTGGAAATAATGCATCTGCTCTTATCTTGCGATAGTCTTTTATCGTAGCTCCCTATCGTCGCTGCACCTCTATCTTTCTTAGTCAAATTTCTGTCCTTTCTCTTTGCCAGACACTTTCTTTTTAATCGTTGTCTGAAGGTCAGAGAATAGCCTTATCCTTGATAATTCCTTTAAAGTGTTTTCATCCATCAAAAGAAACACCACAGACATTTTCCAGGTTATTGTTGCTGGGACTTTTTTTTTTTTTTACCCCCCAGCAAACGGAAACTGACTTCACAGTTTCATCATGATTAGATTCATACTTTCTCCTCAGACAGGTCTGTACTGATATCAGAAATCGTCCAGCCCTGTCCAAAAGTCGCACTTTGTCTATGATTTAAGGTGCGAAAGTTGCAAAATATGTAACTTCCAGGAACAGGCATTCTGGAATTTCTACGTCTTTTCTATGTTGGAATGCTTGCTTTTTTTGGTTTTTGGCAGTCAGGGAGAATGTTTCACTGCAGTGGAGTTTGTTGTCTGCAAAATGCAGGAGCAGACCAACTAGCAGCAGCAGGATTCTTCCAAGTTTCCCTGAGGTAACGTGGAGAAAGGAGGAGGGAGCTGTGCATATAACGAGCAGTGTGCTGGAGAACATTGAAGGGGGAAACGCTACGACGTGAACGTGGTGACTAGTCTCCGCAAATGTCTCCCAAAGCTGAATCATGCCCAGCCCTTTTGAGAAGTACAAGGTTCTAAACGCCATAACAGAGACTTGATCTTGCACATATAAATAAGAGACAGACAGAACAAAATCCCTTCTTCTTGTCCTTTTCGGATTGTCTCTTTTCCAGGGGTTTCCACACCGAGTCAATCACTCCATCTACCTCCATGTCCTTCCTCACTGCATCCATCAATATCTTCTTTGTCTCCTACCTGGTAGCTCCATCTCTAGGATCATTCTTCTACCAATGTATCTACTGTCCCTCCTCTGAACATGTCCAAACCATCTCAATCTGGTTTCTCTAGCTTTTTATCCAAACCTTGATCCTCTAATCCATCCTTGTCTCTCCTAAGGATCTCAGCATCTTTAACTCTTCCACCTCCAATTCTGTCTCTTGTCTTCTGCCTAATACGAGTGTCTCTCATTCATCCATCATGGCTGGTCTCGCAACCAACACATAGATAGTTCTGTTCTTTTTTTGGTTTGTCCGTTTTTCAGTGGTTTCCACAGTGAGTCAAATTTTTTTTTATCTCACCCTGCCTGTGTCCTCAACTCTAACTCCAACTACCTCCATGTCCTCCCTCACTGCAACCATCAATCTCCTCTCTGTCTCCTCCCTGGTAGCTCCATCTCTAGGATCATTCCTCCGCCAATGTATCCACTGTCCCTCCTCTGAACATGTCCAAACCATCTCAATCTGTCCTCCCTAGCTGTTTTTCCAAACCTTCCTGTCTGTGTTGTCCCTCTAATCACCTCATTCCTGATATCCTGTCCATCCTTGTCTCTCCTAAAGAGAACCTCAGCATCTTTAACTCCTCCAGCTCTGCCTCTTGTCTTCTACCTATTCCTAGTGTCTTGCATCCATAGGTCTCACAACTGACCTGTAGAGGAACAAATTCACTTGCTTTAAATATATATATATATACAAACTAGCCTGAGGCAGGAATACTGTCTCGAGGCGTTCTATGATTCCTCGTGGTGTTGGTTGCTGAAGTTGCTCTTGTTTCTGACCAACACCTCATTCCTTTCTCCATGATTGTGTTCTCCATCAAAACCCAAACTGCAATGAAAATACCCGTGTTTCTCCCGTCTATTCGTTTCGGGGAAAACTCAGAAGAAAGGTTTCAATGGTCAAAAAGGTGGCAGGAATTATTTTCTGTGAATACGTCGGCGTCTTTGTATCTGGAGTTTGGACGCCCGGTATCATTTTCTAGCTGTCTAAGCTTCTCCTCCTCCATTGCATTCTGCTCGGAGCGTTCAAATGCCAGTGAGCTGTGAAGTGCCCCATAATTCCATTTCAGAGGTGATTGCAACCTCCATTCTTGGAGTGCCTGGTGAGCAGGGCTTCTATCTGCAGACACTGAAGTGACACAGGACATTTTCCACTCGCTGAGCTGTGACAAAGTCCAACCCCCTTTTCTCCCCTTTTGAAGGAGCCTGACGTTTGAGGTAAAAACGTCTCTGATCTGCTGCTTTTTGATGCACTCTTATATTTTCTCCTCCAGGGAAACAAATGTCTGGATTTTCACTGTCACAAGTTGAACCAACCAGCAAATTGCTTTTACCTTTTTTTTTTTTTCACGACAAATGACTGAAAAAGGATAAAGTGAGCCTCCCTAAAAAGCTTTACAGCTCTCTTCAGCACGTTCAACACTTCGTGAGGGATCTCTGCAGAGAAGCTGATGAATTAGCAGCAGCGAACAGATGAATACATTAAGTATTGCCATGAAATATATTATGCATGCAAGCATTATCTTTATTTCGCGGAGTATTGATTGATCCTGTCTTTGTCAAAAGGCCGAGACCTCAGTTTTCGTTTTTTTTTTATACCAGAAGCTTTAGATTTTGAGTTTCCTCCACGCTGAGGGACAGACTTGGTTTTTGATACAAGGAAGAGCCAGGGCTATAAATCCTAATGCATTTACTGCACAGAAGCAAGGAGACTTAAAGGGAGTAGAAGAAAGGATGACGGGGGAGTGGAGGGAAGCATTTGGGTGAGAACAAAAGACTGGAAATAATGCAGGGGGGGGAAAGACAGAAGGAAGATTGGATACTCACTGAGGCATATTATGAGAGAAATGAAGGGATGGTGGTAAATAACGTGTAATTTATGTCAGGGCTTTCAGGGTTTAAGTCACTCCATCAGCGTCAAGGTGACGAGCAGAGGTACTCTGGTGCTTACAAAGGGGAAGAAGAGTAGGGTAAATATCAGGGTGCAGGCTGGGGTCGGAAGGGGCAACGAACTGACCAAAAATATATATCGGAAAATATCGGAATTGGACAATAACGGGCGATTATACACGTTTCAGGAGGGTTAGGGCTATATAAGGGCCGGTATTAGTTGTCTGCAGATTGTCCTGGGTTTTGTTGAGGTTTTTACCATTGTAAAACCAGTGGGTGCAGTGTGATTTTGGTGTCAGTACTGGAGACTTTTGCCCCTTCAATGTGGTAATGGATGAAGGGATTTATTGATTTCCAATAGCACCAATGCCAGATTAAAGCTACTTTAGATGAATTGGGTTGTGTATTTTATTCTTCAGGAATAGGATTTCAGGCAGCAATGGTGGCTTAGCGGGTAAGCAAGCGGACATGGGTCAGGAAGGCATCAAGTTCGAGTCCACTGCCACTGAAATGCTCTGCGCATAGGACTCCCCGGCTTGAATAACTTCCAATGGCCTCATCACACAAAAGAAGCCTCTCAGTATGGTGCAGTGTGATTTGGGTGGCGGTAGTGGAGACTTTTGTCCCTTCAATGTGGTAATGAATAAGAGAATTTATTGATTTCCAATAGCACCAATGCCAGTTTAAAGCTACTTTTGGTAAATTTGGTTATGCATTTCAATCAGGGACAGGATTTTTAGGCAGCAATGTTGCCTTAGCGGGTAAGGAAGCGGACATGGGTCAGTAAGGCATCAAGTTCGAGTCCACGGCCACTGAGGTGCTCTGAGCATATCAGTGTCCCGGCCTGAATAACTTCCATTTGGATCACCACCCACAAGAAGTCTCAGAGAATAGTGCAGTGTGATTTGGGTGGCAGTGATGGAGTAGCGTGTCCTGTGAGGACACATATTGGATGAGACAATTTATGGATTTTCTAATGCAGATTTTACAATCTGTAGAAATAGACGCTGTGAAAACAAATCCCTAGTCTTCCTCTTGACCTGGCCTGAACTCCCATAATCCCTCAAAACAGATGCCCGTTGACTCCACTCTTTTTTCAATAAGCGTCAACAAATAATGAAGCATTAACCGACTTGTCAGAAGATTCTAGATGGTGAGAACAAGACGAATGGACAAGTTGTGTTACACAGTGTCTCTGCAGACTGCTGCTGTTGCTGCTTAAACGCCGTATGTCCTGACGTCTCCTGTCATTTGCAGGATTCACTGTGAGTTGAACGCCTCACCGTTTCTACCGCATTTGTGTAACCGGGGATAACGACGTGTCTGTCTGCTGGCACGAGGCCCAGAGGCTTCGACAACAGCAAGTCATGCTGGTGTCAATAAGTGTGAGGTGTGTGTGTGCAATCTGCAACCTGAGTGTGTAGACATAAATCTGCCGAGCTGCACCAAGGACTTTTGCGATTAAATCAAATTATCAGCACCGCTGCCTTTTTGCACAATTTCTTTTTCCCTGCGTGCAAGTCTTCGGAGACTTTTTTCTTTGTGTCCCCGCGGCCTCCGCCAGGACGGGCTCCTCGGCAGCCATCAGTAAACAAACATGCTGCCGCCGTCTTATCTATTTTTCACCTGTCAGAGCGGGAGGAGCAGAGTGAAGAGAAAACCAGGAAATGAATTACGGAGCAAAATGGAGAGAGCCATCTATTGCTGATGACAGAATACCCTCAGACCTGAGATAAGGAAATCCCATTTGTTAGAAACGACCACTCAGCACTTTCTGTCATAACCTGTTAAAAGAGCGGGTCAATTCAGGTCATTGGGAAGATAATGGTGCTTTGAGAGCAAAGACAGGAGGGAAAAGAAAAAAAAAAGGCCAGGAAACATGAAAATTTCATATGTTGACGTCAGATTTAATTTCCCAAGATGTCGATGAAGGTTCTTAGTCCTCCAGGGCATGGTCAATGTTGATGGGCTTATTTAGGCAATTGGACTTTACGTTTTTTTTTTTTTTTTTCTTTTTAATAAACGTTTCACTTCTCGTCCAATAGGCTTCTTCAATTCTTAGTGTTAGTGGGGAGTAACAGAAGTTATTAGAATATAAGTGAGGAAAAAGGGGTATTTCAGGTGCGTCCTGTTGGGTGGACCTGCGTTCAACTGCAAAGTGTCTAATTCACGGGCGTCAATCCCGCGGGCCACATCTGGCCTGCAGTGTAATTATTTAGGCCCACAAGATTATATCAAATGTGTACTACAGTACTATTATATAGGGCTTATATATTGGTTGGATTTGTAGTATTAGTGTCTTATATCAGAGACAATTTTCGTTGAAAGTCTGTAAAAACCAATAGAACATTAAAATGATCCGGAACGGCTAAGGCAAATACCACCGATGTGGGTTCACTTTCAGATTTAATTCATCATTCATCAAAAAAAAATCAACATTCAATCAGTGGCGACAATTAAGACAGGCAAGTCGAGCCGATGATTGAGGCTGCGGCCACTAGGGGGGGCCCGTGACTTCGTACCAGTTTTTAATAGTGGCCCACTGTGAAATTGAGTTTAATGCACCTGCTCTAAGCCCTGTCTCTTATACACATCTGTGTGTTCTCAGGCTGTTGCCAGGATCAGAACCTGAAGCCTTGCAGACCCCGTCCCAGATTAAATAAATAAGACTGAGTTGTTCCTGTCTCTTATACACATCTAGATGTGTATAAGAGACAGATCCAGCACAAGGCCGGGACCAGAAATGCTAATGCTAAAACGACTATCACGAACAGAAATGCTGATCAAATAACAGGGCAGAGACAAGACGTAATCGAGGACAGAATGTAGGTCGAATTGGAAGGACAGGAGATCAATAACTGGTCAAAACACAAGCAGATGTGTATAAGAGACAGGGATTTCAGCTGCATGCTGATGTGTCCTGGGGTAAAATACGCTGCAAATGCCCTACTACCATTTTTTTTGTTTTTTTTAAGATTTCTCTCAACAACAGGAAACATTGAGGAATTACCACCCGCCTGATAAGTGTAGATGTAATTTGAGGCCCACAAATTGAGATTTGAGCATCCACTTTCACAGTGTATAAAAACAATTTGCCGGCTCAGCCCCCCCCCCCGCCCCATCCCCTGTGTCTACTTCTAGTTAATTGCATCCCTTGCTTTAGTAAAAAAAAAATAAGAGAGAAATGATTCAAAGAGGCTTGTTTTCCAAAGAGCTCAGTCTTGCTAATAAATAGACTTTGATTGCAAACCAGTGTAGAACTTTCCACGTCTAAAACGGGAAGATATGTCGCTGGGAATGGTATTTTCCAAAAGACGGTTCCACTTTCCAGGCGTCTGTAACCGACTTTATCGCTGAGACGGACGCTGACGTGTAGAAACTGTGTAAATATATAAAAAGACGGAGATGAAATGTTAATTACATTTCAGTCAGCCTCAGCAGAAATGGGCCACCAACCCCCATCCACCCCTCCCTTTACATGAAAAAGAATATAGGAGTCGGAAGATGAAACCTGGTGTGAAGATCCTGAAGATACGGCACAGAGTGAATTTAAGATTCAGCTTAGATTAATTTTTAGTGGCGAGGAGTCACAGCGGGGAGGTTATAAAGGATGACAAATAATAGCAGGGTATTCTTCCCCGGGGAGCCTGTTTAGAAATTTCATTTTGATCAATTAATAAAACCCGGCATTGGGGAGTTAAAGTTAACCGACTCTTAATTGTGCCGAGGAAGGCCGCGTTTCCCATTATAACGGCAGATATTCATGGACACGTAGGAAAATACCTTACGTTCAGAAATTCGGCGTTTAATAATCTAATTTCCTGTCGGTGCTCAATTAGAACTCTTGAAAAATGAAAGCATTAATTAACTAAGTTCATTAATTTATAATAATTATCCCATGGATTAATACAGGAAAACCAGAAATGACATTGAAATATTGAGAAGAACCTAGAGGTTGCGGTATGGACTGGGGTTCTGGAGGGTTCCAGGTTCGAATCCAACAACTGCCAGAATACCACTGAGGTGCTCTGAGCATGGCATCATCCTTGCAAACTGCTCCCCTAGTGCTCAAAGCTGTCCACTGTTTGCTTTGCTTTATATATATGCTATATATTATATATTTTGCTATAGGGGTGTGCAAATTAATTGGTTTGGATTGAACTGACCCGAATCGGATCGAACTGAATCAATCGTTTAATGTTTTTTTATGAATCGTTCCTGAATCGGATCGTAGCCTGTGAATCGAGATATGAATCGGATCGTTATGTGATAGAATCGCCACACCCCTAATATACACAATATATATTATATATATATTAGGGGTGTGCAAATTAAATGTTTTGGATCGAACTGGATCGATTGTTTAATATTTTTTTTTATGAATCCTTCCTGAATCGGATCGTAGCCTGTGAATCGAGATATGAATCGGATCGTTATGCGAGTGAATCATCACACCCCTGATATATACATATACTTTTTGTCTGAATTCCGGTCCTGGCTGTAGATGAAGTTATATATCTTCAGCTGACAGTGTTTGTTACACAGACCATGTCCCAAACACATGTCTCCTACCTGGACAATAACCATCGCCCATGACCTTGATGCCAGATGCTGTGAACTAAACAACAAATCTCTTCTATTATCTGTGTCCACAGCGCTGCTGTGGACCATCTCATATTTTTGGACCGTTCTCTAAGGGAGGGAAACACATTTGACAAGCACTTTTTTTTTCTCTTGCATGGCACTAAGAGGAGTTAGTTGAATCTATTTCTCTAAATGTTCTTTGGCTCAAGGTAAGGTTTAGTCGGTCGTCTGGTTCCATGGCTGATGGGAAATCTGGTCTCTATCCGGTCCAGGGTTGGTTCTGCCCTGCGGTGAGAATGATTTTAATGACAGTTCACAGCTGACACAGTGAGGAGTGGTTCACAGGTAGAATGCACAAATAGAATAGGACGTTTTTATTGTCATTGTTGACAACATGACATGTTGTAGTCACAGTGAGATTGTTATTCTTCTGCAGAGCTGCCGTAGGAACTTATGGTTTATTTTCTCACGTCTGGATCAGGACAAGTTGCAGTCAAACAACAATGTAAATAAAACTCGGGACGAACTTTTGCCTCAAGCAACATTTCACTGTTCAACTTTCCTATTGTTGACTTCTATATATAAGAAATGCGTCAACAGTGGTGGCTTAGTGGATGGAGAAGCGGGCTCCGCAGTGTTTCAGGTTCGAAACCACCAGCTGCCAGGTTGCCATGCCACATGTGTTTAATTTTTTTTCTTATCTTTTTCTTTTTTTTTAACCAATATTCCTCCATTAGCTGACGTGGCCTGATTTCCTGCAGTGATAGTCCAAACCTCTATCTAGGTCAGACTCAGAGTCCAGTAATTTTTTATTTGGCTTTAAACAAAACTAAGATGATTTGTCATAAACAGAAAAGCAAAAACATTCAGGCCGGACATGGGCAAACTGAGGCCCGGGGGCCAGGTGAGGCCATTTGGCTTTTTATTACGGCCCGTCAAACTTGTCCAAATTATACTATTACTGTAGTTTCCGGACTATAAGCCGCAACCAATAATATTTTCAGACTATGAGCCACATTCTTCTTTGCATTCCCCACGATCAGGGTCAGTTTATGCTAATTTTATTCACGTACAAAGCACGTTATCGTACGTTTAACTTTTTCTTCTTCTATGGTGTTTATTGGCGGTTGTGACTTGCGTCTTCCTCGACACCACCTGTCTCACTCTTTACCTTTTCTGCTCGAGCAGTTAGAAAAAATGCATACATTAGCCGCATCTCTGCATAAGCCGCAGGGTTGAAATTGTGTGACAAAAGTTGCGGCTCATAGTTCGAAAATTACAGTACTTTAAAGTATCATTATCCTTCTGCCTTTTCCTTGCAAAGTCCTCATTTGACAGACGTATAGTGTAGAATAGTGTGGTCTATTTGCTCTAGATCTGACTGAAATTGTAGTACCACCTGTGTCCCACTAGTCAAAATTATTGGTTTTAATATTTTCACTCTGTTTGTTATTTATTCATTCATCTTCATCTTCTTGTCCGTTGCCAGGTTGTAGGGGCAGCTGGCACCACCCAAATCACATTGCATCATGTTGTGAGCCTTCCTGTGGGTGGTGAGCCCACAAGAAGATGTTCAGAGCACCTCAGTGGCAACCTGGCAGCTGGTGGATTCGAACCTAGAGCCTTGCGGAACCTAGCCCGCTTCCTTAGCCATAACCCCATCACTGCCGATCACTCTGTTTTTATTATATTCTATAATATTTATTTCTATATATGGCTCTATAGGATGTTGCTGTGTTGATATATATAATGAATAGCAGAAAAGTCCAGTGCAGTAGCAAACACTCATCATCTCACATCATGAATAATGGAAAGGTTGCGATGTTTATCTGTTTAGTCGCAATGGGTGGGGAAAAATAGTGAGTCCCACTCTGGAAATATACTGAAGATGTGTTGATGGAGAATTGATTCTGTATCTTCTCCTGATGTGAGCGTTGCAGCGGTTTGAAGTAAATGAAGGAATTCAAGGTGAAAGTGAGGTTATGTCTTCTTCCAGGCGGGTGAAACAGCCAGAATGTCTTTCACTAAACATGTTGACTCCCAGATATGGACAAGAAAAGCCACTGGAGGATTAACACTGGGTCCAACGCGAAGTGAAATCCATCCACCTCCGTCCAACATCCAGGCAGACCTATAGCGTGGGGTGGGGGGCAGAAAATGTGACTTTCCTGAAGATAAAATTATCTCCGCTGCAACACATCCTCAGGAGTGGAGGACTCTGCTGTGACCTAAGATCACATTACACACGGCCAGATCTGGAGCTCAGGGGCCGCGGGGGCTGGAATAGGAGGCTGTTGGAGTGCCTGCAGCCGAGGATTGGAACGGAGGATGAGGATTAGGGTGAAGCAGTGCAGTCGCGGTGCCGGGGCCATGGGGCAGTCGGGGTTAGTGAGAGTACATGGATATCAGACGGCAGAGACTCAAGTGTCAAGGTGTCATCATCACCAGCAGCGGAGCATGAATATATATGAGGCAACGCTTATTAAAATTCCATTGGGTGTTTTCTTCCTCCGTACTTCTGCCTATTTCCAATGATTTTTTTTTCTTTTCCTTTTCGATCTTTAGAGTTCTTCATTAGTTTGAAAGAAAAGACATTTTTTTTACACATGGTTGAGTTTTGCAGGACATAAGGGGTCTCAAAGTCGAGGGCAACAGTTGGTACTGTCAATTCACTGAAGGTCCACATCAGCTGACAGTGTTATACAAAGAAAAAAAAAAGATTCCCACAGATTCTGTGTAATATAACAATAAAAATAGCAGAAAATGCTGTTTTCAAAGCGCACGGCGACATTATTGTCATATATACCATATATCCAGGAGCAGTGGCGGGCTGTCAGGGCCAACAAAGCCTTCTCTGCTGGCCTAAACATATACTTATTCATAAATATTTTTAATTAAACAAAATTAAATGAAAAAAATATATATTTTCTCAAGTCCTGGTATCATACTGACCATAGTAAATAGGCTGAGGTACTTGAAGCAATGTTACACATTGTAATATGGTGCAGTAGAGCAAACATCTAGAGTCTTTTTTTCAACGGTGCAGTATAAAATACTATGCGGCGCAATGTAAAATACAATATAGTACTGCAATGAATACTTGAGACTAAGCGGATACAGTGTAAAATTCAGTATACAGTATAATTGTGCAATGAGTACTTGAAACAAAGTGATGAAGTGTAAAATACCCTGCCGTAGTGTCATAAAGGTATTTGCTGATAAATATCATGTCATCGCTGCATTATCAACCATGCAGTTGATCAACACTGTCCACCGTGGTGGACACCACGAATGAGCGGTGTCCACCAATGAGTACATCCAATGTACATCCAATCCAATCTCGTGGGCTGCACTAACGTTAAGCTTTTATATTAAGTTAGGGGCCACAAAATATCATTCCTTGGGCCACAAATGGCCTGCAGGCCACAAGTTTGAGATACTTGATGTAAAAATAATGATTGTTTAGTCTAACAGGTTTTGAACTTAAGAACATTTGTATCCAAGTTCATGCTGGTGCAATCGTTTGCGACGAGAACCTGTTCTCACCCTGCAGCTAACAAGCCTCTGGGACCGGAGAACTTTCGAAATCATCGTCGTTTCGTAGAACTGTGCCTTGGTTTCGTCATTCATCTGGGGTCCTGTTGTTAGACATTCATCAGGGAGTTTCCGTCATGTTTGCTTTCTTTAAATTGCTGTTGCTGTGGAATCTTTACCCAGGCCTTTGGGTCCAACCCTGGGACAAAGTTTTTGACTTTTACGTCTGTGGTTACTGGACTTTGGTCTTGGCTGGTTATGGTCTAAATACTGAGAATCCTCCAAAATAATTACTTTTTTTAAATTTTTTTGGCTTTGGTGCATGCATTTTGGTGCAATCATTTATTCTCATGCAGACATTGTTATGTTGTCAGTAATTAAACCCTAATAAGACTCGATCAGTTTTAATCATCTATTCAAGTCTTTCAAGTCTGGTGCGGGTTTTTTCCACCCAATCGGGTTCACATTTCTCACAGTTATGACCTTCTCTGCCTCTCCCTTTCAATAATCTACAACATGTGTCTCAAACCCAAGGTTCAGGGGCTGAACGTGGCCCGCCAAGTCAATTTTTATGGCCCTCGGGATCTTACAAAGCATTTATAGCGTAAATGTTTCTTAGAATTTCTTAATTTAAAAAAAAAAAAAAATGTGTTGCAACACAGCAATAATATTGTTATGTAAATAAACAATAATAAACTGCAGTAACATGTATTGATATGTATTGGAGTACTTACATTTATAGTCTTCCTTGTTTTGTTGATGTGGCCCCCGCATAAAAATGATTTTGACACCACTGATCTGCAATATTTCTGACAACATTCTTAGCCTGAAACATCTCACAAATACTTTTTTTTTTTGCACTGTCTTAGCCTAAAGGTTGTTCTGATATTTTTCTGAAGGTACTGAAGATTCTCATATTTCTTTGTGTTGCTGGTTGGAGCTGTCTCACAGTCAAAAAAAAAGGAAAAACTTTTTTTTTTTTTTTTTTTTAAGATTTGTGCCTGCTTGTGTTTGTGTTACCTGATGGAAAAGAGGAGGTAAAGTGTGATTTATCTGACTGCTGTGTCCAATTGCAGGCATCCGAACAAGTTGCCAAGGTCTGTGGGCCATAAAATAAGCAGAGGGGCACGGCTTTGAATCTCTTTCACAGTGCACCCATGGGCACAGTAGCTGCAATCAGTCCCTTCAAATGGAAGTGTAATTGTGGGTATAAAGGGCAACAGCACTCAGACAGGCAGTAACAGACAGAGGTCCCACCAGGCCACTGTGTGCCTGACTGGTTCCGGAGTTGGCAGCTACTCTACAAAAGTTTTTTTTTTTTTTTTTTTTGTTAAGAAAAGACTTGGAACTAGTTCGGGCGCTTTCCAAATCGATGGGCTATCACTGAAAGTTGGACAGTTTTATCCATTTTTTTTTTTTTTTTATGCAATTTTGCATTTTTAAAAAGTTGACGTGAAGATTTAGGACACTTGACACTATCCAGGAATAACTGCGGCAGTAAATAAAGTTTGACTCGCCCCCCAAAATAACATATTTTTTACTCTTCTATTTAAATGCAAATTACTCCTGAATTTGTACATTGAGCCGAATAGCAACTGTGCTATTTCTCTTTGTATTTTTTTTTTCTTATTTGTCACTTGTTTTTGTTGTTGTTCTCTGTTTTTTAAAGAAAAATGTGACCTTGCTGTTGCACAAAAGTACACTGATTCCTCACTAAATCACCACTCATCATCCCTCATTAGTTTTTGCTTGATATTTACATATAAATATCATAAAAAAATATATTATTTTGTCCTAATTGTTGTTAGAAAACAGTTTACTACAGTGCAAATATTTTTTTTATTATAAAATATAGATTTCCCAGCGTCAGCAGTCTCCATGAATGCCACCCAAATCACCCCATACCATAAGCCTTGCAGTGTGTGGTGAGCCCAATAGAGGTAATGTGGGTCTGCACCGTACTAGGCATGTCAGGCATGGGCAAACTAAGGCCCGGGGGCCGGAGGTGGGTCATTACGCTTTTTAAAGCGGCCCGCCAACCTTGTCCGAATTTTCCAATCTATTTATTTTATCTAGAGGAGTCAGTTGAGGTGACTTGGGCATTTACACCAGATACCTCCCTGGACGCCTCCCACGGGAGGTGTTTAGGTCATGTCCCACTGGGAGGAGACCCAGAGGAAGACCTAGGACACGCTGGAGGGAGTGTGTTGCCCAGCTGGCTTGGGAACTCCTTGAGATCTTCCAAGAAGACCGGGAGGAAGTGTCTGGGGAGAGGGAAGTCTGGGGATAACTTTTCCGATTGCTGCCGGATAAGCGTCATTATATTGACATTTCACCGCAGATTGAGCTACACCAGTAGATGGCGCCATAAAGGCTATTTGACCAACCTCTGTGCTATGTTCAGAGCATCTCAGTGTCAACCTGGCAGCTGGTGAAGCCCTGCAGACCCAAGTCCGCTTCCCTGACCACTAAGCCACCCCTGCCGCTTTGATATAATAAATCTGCCGCTACTTTTACGTATTTTCACCCATCGCAGGCGGTCCTGGAACACAGCGTTCCAACATTAACCGAGGGACCGCTGCATCTCCAAGCCGGTCCTGTCCAGATGGTTTGTGACATTAGTCCAGTCCACGTTGAGCAGGAGAAAGGATATTAAATGGAACGGAGGCGACTTCACCTCCTTCTGTTCGGGGGCAGCACGCTGGGATCACGAACCCTCCTGTCAGACGCGGAAAATCCGAACTGCACACATTCCATCAGGAGTCTATGAAATAAATCCACACAATCTCACCCTTTCCTCCCACACACACCTCGCAAACAGTAATCAACCAGGCTTCTTCTTCTTCTTCTTTTTTTTTTGTAGCTGCTCAGTATGAGGAAGAGAGCAAACATGTCCTCGTCAACTCAAATGAAAATATAAGATAGGATTGGGAAAAGGGAGGTATGGGCCCGTGTGTGTGTGTGTGTGTGTGTTTGTGTGTGTGGGCGGGGTTCAGAGGATAGATGTAATCACACAGCAGCTGGGGCTGGAAATAAGGGGATCTACAGACTGGCAGACTTGGAGTAGATGTGTGAGGAACGGGGGGGAGAAAAGCAAACAGTGATGAAAGTGCATCTGTGCTGCTGGTTTCAGCAACTGGATGGAGAACAATGGGAGGCGTTCGGAGCTTTGCTTTACAAACATCCACCACTGAGTGAACTTTTTTCTTTTTTTTTTTTTTTTTTAGAAACAGAGTTTCTCAAACGATTTTGAAATAGGTTATAGAGGTTGTACTTGTTTTGACTGCATCACTGGTGGAGAGACTGATCTGTCAATATTTTTTTTTTCAATCTATCAGGTCAAGAGTTTATTTCTATTTTTTTTTTTTTTTTTTAACTTCAGATTGAGCTTCATCAATGTCTAATGAAAGGTTTTGGCAGGAACATGAGGAGCCAAAAATGAAGATATCACTGATTAAATGTATTTAATCTGTTCTCATATACTGGGAGATATATTAGAGATTCAAGACCCATGTCATTGTCCATTTCCATGTCCCCCTGTCTTTTCTATCTTCTACTCTAACTCCAACTACATCCATGTCCTCTCTCACTGCTTCCATCAATCTCCTCTTTGTCTTCTACCTGGTAGCTCCATCTCTAGGAACATTCTTCTACCAATGTATCCACTGTCCGTCATCCGAACATGTCCATCTCAATCTGTCTTTTCTAGTTTTTCCTCCAAACCTTCCTGACTGTGTTGTCCCTCTGATCACCTTATTCCTGATCCTGTCCATCCTTGTCTCATCATCTTTAACTCCTCCACCTCCTTCCTTGTGTCTTCTGCCTACTCCTGGTGTCTCCAATTCATCCATCATGGCTGGTCTCACAACTGTCCTGTAAACCTTTCCCTCCACTCTGCAATAACCATTGTTATTAAATATAAATTGGAGGAAAAGCTAGAGAAGCCAGATTGAGATGGTTTGGACATGTTCAGAGGAGGGACAGGGCATTGGTAGAAGAATGATCATAGAGATGGATGTAGTGAGGGAGGACATGGAGGGAGTTAGAGTCAGAGTAGAAGATACAGGACAAGGGAGATGGAAATTGTTGACTCGTTTTGGCAATCCCTGAAGACACTAAGAATAGGTAGAAGACAGGAGGCAGAGCTGGAGGTGGAGGAGTTGAAGATGATGAGATTCTCTTTAGGAGAGACAAGGATGAACAGGATCAGGAATGAGGTGATTAGAGGGACAACACAGACACAAACAGGAGACAAAGAGGAGATTGATGGATGCAGTGAGGGAGGAGATGGAGGTAGTTGGACTTAGAGGAGAAGATACAGAGGACAGGGGAGATGGAAATTGTTGACTCGTTTTGGCAACCCCTGAAAAAAGACACGCCGAAAAGAAAAAGGTTAAACATAAAATGCAATAATGCATATAAGTGAGCATTTTTAAGCGTAAAATGGAGACGATGCAAGATTATGGTCCAGTCCCCAAGACTTATTACCAACACTTACACCAAACAAAGTCATTTCAATCACTCCTTTCTATTCATTTAGGGTAAACTCGCAGACACTTGTCCAAGTGTTTTCCAGGTGCCAACCAGCCAATCCCTGTCTTCGCTTGTGCGTGCAGTCCTCGGAGAGCTTTTTTTTTTTTCTTTCTGATGAGCTAATTTTTCTTCCCAGTAACCATGCAGAACTTCAATCCACTCAGCAATTTCCGTCTTCACCGCAGGGGCTTGGTGAAATTGAAGAAGCACACAATAGCCTCAGAGCAGAGGGTTCCACTGAGGTGAAAGCTTAGCTTTGGTGACATCTGGGACTGTGCAAAGACTTAGACACACAGCCGTCCATTGTGTGTATGTGTGTGTGTGTGTGTGTGTCTCAAATATGCATCTTTGGGTGTTAATAAGTGCGTGTTTGTGAAAGAGGAAAAATGACATCAGTATCTAACCCACTAATTTGCTCGGTTAAACTCCGTTCAGCCGCAGCCCCCGGGAGCGTTTCTTTCATTTTCCTGTAATTAACACTTTACGTGGCGATGAGCGCCTGCACTGAAGGTAATTTAGCCTTAATGTATGCACACAGCCATGCATATTACTCCATTGTTACCAGAAACAGCATGGGGTGTAACATATGGGGCGACTGATGATTGACTTTTCAATTAGAAAATGATTTGGTGCAGTGCAACCCTTATTTATTTGAGTCTTCGATTTTAAGAAACCGCAACAGTGTTGTTGCTGCTGTTGTCTTTTTTTTTTCTTTTTTTTTTTTCATATATATTGCTTACTTTCTTAAATGCTTAGAGAAACATTTTCAGTTCCAGCCTTTTTGTTTTTATACGATCGGAGAAGCCTTCATTTAATAAAATGCTGATTGCTTATGCATGAAATAGAAATACCAATTTGTTTTATTACATCTATTCCTTTTTTTTTTCTTTTAGAATATAAGGTCGAGCAGAAAAACCAGAGCGCCTCAATCACATTCTAATAACAATTCTTAAAGGTTACCGCTTCACTCTGCGCTCTGTTCTTTTAAATGTGACCTGAAAGTAGTTATGGAAAGCAGACGCTCTGAGCTGAAGCTGTGACATCTCTCCAACGCATGGAAATTGAAACACCTATTGGCATTTTGGCATTACTGCAGCCTAGCCTCATTCGTTTTAATGTTTCCTAGAAAAAAAATAGATATAATACATAATAACAAAGTATATAAGCTATATTTTAATGTGTTTTTGTATACAAAACATAAACATCCGTCCTTGTGAATTTTTATATAACTTCTTCTTGTATCTGTATCTTCTACTCTGACTCCAACTACCTCCATGTCCTCCCTCACTGCATCCATCAATCTCCTCTTTGTCTTCTACCTGGTAGCTCCATCTCTAGGATCATTCTTCTACCAATGCATCCACTGTCCCTCCTCTGAACATGTCCAAACCATCTCAACCTGGCCTCTCTACCTGTCTGTGTTGTCCCTCAGATCACCTTATTCCTGATCCTGTCCATCCATGTCTCTCCTAAAGAAAATCCCTGCATCTTTAACTCCTCCACCTCCAGCTCTGTCTCCTGTCTTCTATCTATTCCTAGTGTCTCTAATCCATCCATCATGGCTGGTCTCACAACTGTCCTCTAAACCTGTCTCTTCTCCTTAGCTGACTCTCTTCAATCACAAATCACTCCTCACCTTTTTCCAGTTATAACCCTTATTACAACACAGATATTGTTCATTAAATATATGGCATGTGGGTAAACTCACCTTAAAGCATGAAATGTTATTATTATCCTTGGCCTCAAAATTGCCTTTTTTTTTATAATGTATTTATATAGCAGCCTGGTATTTTATGGAGATTTTATGGAGATTTGCAGCCTGTGTCAACGGTGAAACAATTGTAGCCACCAGGAAAATTAGATAGAACTAAAGGATAATGGCGAGGTTAAAGATAATAGACCGCATTAAAATACTCAGACACCACTAAACCTGCTAAACCCCCCACAGTGTAAAATTAATAAAAGACCAAAGCGTCATGTATGTTTTAAGTCATAATCTGAAATAAATGTATAAATAGACTGCTGAGACACTTTGTGCTGAATGTGCAACCCATTCCAGCACCATGGAGAGCGACATTAAGAGCAGAAACCCTTAAACATCTTTAATTTACACAATTATTCCAGGATAGACAGCACTAGTATTGTTTACAGGACAGTAGTGAGACCAGACATGATGTATGGATTAGAGACACAGGGAATAGGTAGGAGACAGGAGGGAGAGCTGGAGGTGGAGGAGTTAAAGATGCTGAGGTTTTCTTTAGGAGAGACAATGATGGACAGGATCAGGAATGAGGTGATTTGCGGGACAACACAGACAGGAAGGTTGGGAGGAAAAAGCTAGAGAAGACAGATTGAGATGGTTTGGACATGTTCAGAGGAGGGACAGTGGATACATTGGTAGAAGAATGATCCTAGAGATGGAGCTACCAGGTAGGAGACAAAGAGGAGATGGATATGGATGCAGTGAGGGAGGACATGGAGGTAGTTGGAGTTAGAGAAGATACAGGGAACAGGGTGAAATGGAAAATGTTGACTCGCTGTGGCAACCCCTGAAAAAAGGGACAAGCTCCGTACTCTGGTTCCTTATTATGCTTCAGCAAATCCAGCAAGAAGATATGAAGGTCATAAATTCCTAGTTCTTCCTTTATCCCAGATTGTAACTGCTTAAGATCAGCCTATATTGAAGCATTGCAAGTTGAAGATAAGCTCCAGACCTTTCTCTGTGTGTGTGTGTGTGTGTGTGTGTGTGTGTGTGTGTGTGTGTGTGTGTGTGTGTGTGTGCTCTAAGGCCACCCCGGAGGCGTACCCACAAATATCTATATAATCGTAGAAAATTATAGTCCAACGTACATGCACTTAAATCTCAGTGGCTCTCATTGAGAGTGAGTGATGGAGAGCGTGTGTGTGTGATAACCTGCTGAGACAGGTTAGAGCAGCAGAGAGCAGGTTTCAACGCTTCACTTTACGACCTGCCATCCATCCCTGCTGGATGCGTTTACACTCCTCCCGTCAGTCTGCGCGCGCCGTCCCAACGTTAGCAGTCACACGCACCCGAGGCGGCGCAGGCGCTCTCATTTACATGCACCTGTGGCGTGAAATATTGAAGCGCCGATGCTAAATGTTGAATGACAAGACGAGCTAGACGATTGCATTAATTAGAGTTAGATTAGTTCAACGCCAGAGCAACGATTACCGACGCCCTTCCACCTGTAGTGCACTTGTAACTGTGTGCGGAGAGATGAAAGCTCCTCTTCTGTTTGGATGCCGTAGGAAGTCCATGTCATGTTGTTATCATGTCATGTCTGTCGTCATGTGCACCGGAGACTGGAACAAATGTCGTCGCCGCAGGCGCTCCGCATACTGTTCCTAAAGTGTTTTGCTCGATTGAGGTAATAGGAGCGGGTGGATGCACGCAAGTGCCATATGTCATCATTCCATCGTTCGCGACTCTCCTAAATGATTATTTTAATATTATTATGTCAAGTTTCATACTTTTCTGAGTTTAGTTTTTAATGGGACGGAGTACGCATGAGTAATACCGAAGTTCTAAGCTGTAGCTTGTGTCTATGTTACATAATCTAGACTCTGAAATCCCTTTGTTTCTGCAGAAGTACTTCATAACTTGCGTACTTCATATACTGTATATCCACACTATCAGAGGCCTGGGGCAAATAACCAGGATAAGGCATTTATACTGTGTCCTAATCCTGGAAATTTAAGTATAGGTGCCGTTGGTCTGTAGAATGTTCCTACCCATAGAATTTTCCTACCCTTAAAAAAATCTATAGCTATATCTGAAAATTTTCCTACACATAAAATGTTCCTTACCTCTGTTTTAAAGGTAGTTACATGTATTTATAGATTTTAAAAACAACCATAATATTTTCCTACCCTCTGTTTTAGAGGTGGCAGCAGATTTTTATAGATCATTAACACCTATAATATATATTTATCACCTTTAAAAGAGAGGGTAAGGAGATGTTATAGGTATTTGAAGAAGGGGTAAATGTGTATGAATAAACTACTTCTAGTAATTTTAGTCATTGCATGGCATTGTCACTTAAGCAACCTCCATCCCACCCCTGGTGGATAGATCTGGTGCTACAGCACTTTTTGCCCTTGTGTATCTCTGCTATTTGAAAGAGCTTTTGAAGACGCACTTCATCTTGGACATTTGAAGACTTACCCACAAGACAAAAAAGTGGGTACACCCCTTTGGATCAGGTTGTTTAATTCTAGGTTAGGATATTTGTCTTTTTTCTGTGTCTTATTTCTGTGTACTTTCTCATCAAAAAAAAAAACTGTTTATTTTTAGGTATACTGTATAGATTCCCCTCTCATCCATCATGCAGGATGTTGATTTATTGATAGGAACCTGAACAGCGTTACATTAATATAATGAACACAACGTCCCGTGCTGATGCGCGGTGATGAATAGCGCTGTCAAAATGTGGAACGTAACCACATGTGGGCCATCGTGTTATAGAGCACAAAAAACACAGACTAATGACAAACCTCAGCAAAAACTCTCTGGCTCTCATCTGCTGTCAGAGCGTATTAAAATATATTATTTTCACCTTTTTTTTTTTTTTTTTTTTAATGTCACATATGCTTCTTCTCATTTTTCCTTCGGAGCGTGTCATGTTCCATGAACCTTGTCTGCTTCCATGGAAACCCTTCCCACTCCACTCCTCGCTGTGATGCTATGTTTCTGAAGCAGTTGAAAGACATTTTTTTTTTTTTGACTTCATCAATTAGGCAGCAGATTATTATTGTATGTCCGTCCCGGTTTGATGGTGAATACCAATTGTCTCATTTCCACCTTATAAAGTTTGCGCTGCTCCATTAAAGCCCACACGAGTGGCAAATTGCCTCTTGGCCTCTTATCATCAATGCCAGTGGTGATGCAGCACCTCAGGCCTTGTTGTGTTTTCTCCAAGTTAATTGATTTAGAATTTTTTTTTTTTTTTTGTCTGTCAACACTGAGCTGCGTAAACAAGCTAAGGAGAGGGTGAGCGAGGCAGGCGTCTGCTAAGAGGAGATTGCGTGGCGTTTCAGATAACGACATCATTTTGTCGCTCGCTTCCCTTTTTTCCTTCTCATTCTGCCCGTGAGTGGGCAACAAAAGACCGCTGTCTGCTGATCTGCAGGGCTGTACATACGTACAATATCTTAATTGGCTCCAGGGCAGCTGTGCTGGGCTGTGGTGGATGAAGACACGTAGCCACTTCCTCCGTGGAGGAGACTCTTCATCAGCAATTTCTACCGGACTCACTTCCTTGGTTTGAGGCAGATTTTGGAGAAACAAAAACCGAGAGTTGAGAGAGAAGTTTTTTGTTTTTTTTTTCAGGGTTTGTTAGATCATAGAGGATACATTGGTAGAAGAATGATCTTAGAGATGGAGCGACCAGGTCGGAGACAAAGAGGGGATTGATGGATGCAGAGAGGGAGGACATGGAGGTAGTTGGAGTCATAGATGAATATATGGTTAAATGGATGGATAGATAGACAGATAGCTAGATGGCTAGATATGTAGATATGTAGATAGATGGATGGATTGGATGGATGGAAAAGATAGATAGATTACATAGGAAGGAATATATGCACACGATTAAACAATGTACACACTAATATATATATTAGTGTTTACAAACGAATACTAATAATATATGTACAAAATAATAAACCTATATATATGGGTCTATTAGTTTGTTAGTTATATATATATGCACACACACACATACACACATATATATATATTAGTGTGTGCATTGTTTAATCGTGTGCATATATATAACTAACAAACTAATACACCCATATATATATATATATATATTGGTTTATTATTTTGTACATATATTATTAGTATTAGTTTGTAAAGCATAACAAAATACATTTGTACGAACTAATATACCCAGATATACCTACACATGCACGCACGTATACGTATGGATGCACATACTGTATAAACATATACATACACATTAAAGGAACATATATGTGTTTAAACCTGCAAATACATCTGCATGCACGCCTGAGCCCATGCGATTCTATTATACGTGTATGTACACATATATAAATATATGTACAAACCCACATCCGTACATAAACATACAGCAAAAACATGCACAGAACAGGGGGATATGGAGAAGGATGGTTCACTATGGCAACCACTGATAAAGGGACAAACTGAAGGGAATAGAAGAAGTCGGTTCAAACCAGCTGCTACAGTTTGCATTAAGGAAACTATATTGAACTGTATTTGCACAGCTGCAATAACTCTGTGCCAACCCGGAGACGCCCCCTGCTGTCATAATCCCGCAGTCTTTATTCTTTAATTATCATTTATATATTTATTTTTTTACCCTATATTGGAATGTGTTTTGTCAAAATGTTAATAAGTTGCTGCATGTACAAAGTGATTTCTTCACTGTTTATTTTATTTATTTCCACAAAGACCTACATAAAGTCCCACACTGCCGGTATTTCCTCAGAGAGCGAGTTAAATAAAATGTGCAGTGAACGGAAAGGACATGAAAGCATTAAGGTAATCCAATTTCTATTAAATGTGATATTCTTTAATTCCCCCCCTCAGACCTTTTGGGAAAAGCCATGATTAGAGACTGTGAACTGTGTCATTTTATTCCAGTTTTATTCCATGAAATGAGAACTGTTAATAAAAATGAAGGTTCGGAGATTAAAAATTTCCCACACAGAAAAGGCCACGGTGTGTATTAATGGAAAAAAAAAAAAAAACGTGCATTCAGCAGGCACTTACTCAACCAGAGAGGTTGGGAGAGTTCCCACAATGCAATGCAAAGTTCCGTTTTTATTTTATATAAATCAGTTGAACTTAATGTAAAGGGAAAATTTTCTACATTTTATTTCAAAATAAAGATTCATTCATCTTAATCAGCAGTCTCCACAACTGGCACCCAAATCACCCTGCACCAAACTTTTTCCCGTTCTTTCAGATTCCAAAAATCTGTGGTATTTTTACTGGAAAAAAAGAGCATAAGGTGTTTTTTTTTTTGTTTTTTTTTTTCTTCTAACGTTCCCGTCCAACCTCCCGGGGCTCTTTTGTTAGACGCAGCGTGTGTTGAGTCGCCAAGCTATTTGCACTCAGAAAATATATATATTTCTGCAGTGTTCATTTTGCTTTTATTTGTTATTCAATTATACCTAATGAGAAATGAAAATTGAAACACTCTCCCAGCAATGGCTATTATGGGCACTTTGATGGGAGATTGTTCTGCCTCTGCATGTGTGTGTGTGTGTATAGGGGAGGGTGTGTTGAAAGTAGGACATTTTTTTCACACCTTGGTTTCCAGAATCAGAACAAAGCGTTTGTATTAGTCTAAGATTTTTTTTTTTTGTTTTCAAAAATGGAGCTTGTATTGAATGATTAAAAACCTAAAAATTGAACCTTTTTTTTTTTATTCATACCAAGACATTTTAGCAACGTGTGATCCATCCATGACTATAATTTCAATTTGTGAACCAGATACACCCTAGATGTGTCATTGTCCGTCTGAGTTTTTTTTTTTTTTTTTTTTGATTGTACGTAGTCAGGCATTTAATTTTTTTAACAG
>JAFBJS010001515.1:237881-271117 GCA_016785265.1 Paraplagusia blochii
CTACCTCTACTAATTTTACTTTTAATTTAGATGTGTATAAGAGACAGGTATAGGGGAGGGTGTGTTGAAAGTAGGACATTTTTTTCACACCTTGGTTTCCAGAATCAGAACAAAGCGTTTGTATTAGTCTAAGATTTTTTTGTTTTCAAAAAAGGAGCTTGTATTGAGTGATTAAAAACCTATTTTTAATTCATACCAAGACCAATTTTAGCAACGTTGTGATCCATCCATGACTATAATTTCCATTTGTGAACCAGATACACCCTTGTCTAGATGTGTCATTGTCCGTCTTATGTCCGAGTTTTTTTTTTTTTTTTTTTTTTTTGATTGTCCTTAGTCAGGGCCGGATTAATTCTATCCAAGGGCTGGGGTTATTTACCAGGATGATGCCCTTCATAACATGTCCCTATTACGGCAGGTGCACTGACACGAGTCCCTTCAGGATAATTATGATGACTGTAGCAACAAAAAAAATGTGGGTGTCCTTGTTCTGAAGTATTTTCCTACCCGTAATATTTCCCTACCCTCTGTTTTAATAGAAGTAGCATATTTTTTATAGATGTTAAACAACCATAATCAAACTTATAATATGCTACAATTTTAGTCACTTGACATCAGCAACCTGAGGTCCACCCCGGTGGCGAGGTTCAGGGCTGCAGGCACTTCAAGCGCATTCTGTTAATATGGTGATGTTTGCATGGTTCTAGAAGAGAACCGCTATAGAGAAAATTACTTCATTCGTTTTCTCAAGCTTGACATGATTGAACCGTGAAGCGTTTCTCGCACCCATAAAGACATTAACATTGTTTGTGAATTTGTTCTGAAGTGAATGAGGTTTGACACTTGATCAGATCCAAGAATGTGATTGTTTTGGTGGTAGAAAAATGAAGAGATTTTTAATAGGCGGCTCTTACTGTTCCTCATGGGGTTTTTAGTGTCTGGTCCAGCTGTACTCAGACACCGTGCAGAAATACACGTCTCTCATTTGTTCCCCCTTGTCTCCCACTTGTTCTCACCTTTAAAATTAGAAATAGAAATATTTCCAGATCAGTAGGCTTTTGAAGTGCAGGTTAGTGTGGGTTACACCAGATAATTAATCACCTGAATTTGCATCGACCCGCCTGTCAGACGGTCAGATAGAGTTCTGGCTTGTCTGACAATTCTGCCTGGGTGTCTTACATTTGGAACAGTGCCGGATTTTTTTTTTTTTTTTTTTTTTTCCTCTCTGCTGTCAAAGAAAGGAAGTGTTGCCATTTAACCATTCTGCAGGAGAGATGGTGAAAACCTCTTGCACAAGCCCACGATCTCCATCTTTTCAACCCCGCTTTGATTCGCACTAACGCAGTCATCTCGTTTACGACTTCTGCACAGAGGACTTTCCAGAACATGAACGAATCCGTCTGTGCACGGGCTCAAAGTCGCGTTCTGTTCACTGACCAGTAGGATACGAGGAATCCTGGGTTCGGTTTCTTTGGAGGGATGTGTCTAATGAGCTTTAACATAAGATCAATCAAGCCCCAGTGTGTCTGATGTGAAGCTGGGATCACACCCAGTACATTAATGATGTACTGGGTGTTGATTACTGAAGGTCATCAGCAGAAAGTTAACAGGAGCTTCCAGTGAGTCAAAATGAAGGAGGAGGAAGAGCCCCCTGCAAGGATGGTTGTGTTTGCAAAATAAAATTCACATCAACAGATGTAGACTAAACAAAACACGACAAAACACAAGTCTGGATTAACAAAATGGGCTAAAGAGGCTGCAGCACTAGGCCTGGCCACCAGGGGAGTGCTAAGGTTGCTGTTGTCGAGTGACTAAAATTAGTGGAAGTGGTCTGCCTCTACTAATTTTACTTTTAATTTCTACTTACCCTCTCTTTTAAATAGTTACAAAGATATAAGAAGTGTCTATCCCCTATAAAAATATGCTACCAACATGAAAACAGAGGGTAGGAAGATATTATGGGTTTTTTTTACCGCTATGAAAAAATGCTAACACCCTCAAAACAGAGGGTAAGAAGATATTATGGTTGTTTTACCGCTATCAAAATATGCTACCACCTTTAAAGCAGATGGTAGGAAAATATTATGGGTAGGAAAATACTTCAGAACAACAACATCCATATTTATGTCAGTGCACAATCAACGTAAAGATGAAAAAAAGTAAGTAAAAATGTGATTCTAGTTCAGTGACAGTTCAGTGACAGTTCACCTGCCAGGTCACGATATGAGGGGGCCTCAATCTGGTGATTAGCCCCAGGCCTCAGATAGTGTTAATCTGGCCCTGACCATATGTATGCTATTTGTTAATCTCTGCCTGTGGCATCAGCAAATTACCGGAGATATAATCGATAAAAGTGATTAAATTCCTTCAGCAAGGTTGATATTCTGTGAGAGTTCAAGAGTAATCAACCAGAAGATGCATCTCCTTTGGAAGCATTGTTTCAATGATTGAATTCCATCTGTAGACCAGTAGCCCCCGTTACCGCTCCCTATTCTGGCAAAGTTTTTGTTTTTTTTCCAGTAATGAATGCATTTGACAAACAAACACTAATTATTCACAAATAATATTCAAATTTGAGAATTCAGCTGCTGCAGACTGCTGGGTAATTTTGTGGATAATCACGCTGCGCCGTTGAGTCCCACAACAAGGCACCGTGCCATTGACCTCCAGCGGTTTTTCGGCAGTAATGAATTCCGGCAGACAAGAGCGTAAAAATAATGTGTCAAGAAAGATACTGCGTTACACGAAACGACTACAGAGACAGAAAGAAAATACTCCTAAATACTGACTCCCAACACATTTCTGCGGCGGCGTCATTCAATGTTATGCGTCAGCTTTGTTGTCTCTCGCCGTGTCTTACGAGGTTCAGTATCATTAGCAGTCACCGTCACAGAGTTAAGAAGTACTAAACACAATAGACGGTAATATCGGCGCGGTCGACCGACGCCATTAAAATTAATGGTATGACACCATTGATTTCGGAGGAGACCGAACTGGCCGACGTTCTAATCACAGTACAACTCCTCATTATGTTGTCTGTCTTTTCTCACTATTTTAGTTTCTCGCAGCCATTCCGGGGTATTTAGTTCGGTTGTAATGAGACGCCACTGTTGGTTCGTTTAAAGCTGAGGTCTCTGCAGTGTTAGGGAAATAAAAAAAACGGAATGCACTCTAAGGCTGGCGTCCTCAGAGGAAACTGAACGGCGCTGAAAAGTATTTCGTCGTAGCATGAGATCCACTTTGGTGTTTTATTTTTTTTGATGGACAAATTATCACTGAAACCATCAGAGAAATCCTTGTGCGCTCTCTAATTCATGGTTGTGAGAATTGAATGGTTACTCCCTGCAGAAAGGCTTTGCAACCCACTGCGATTTTTTTTTTTTTCTGCAAGAAAAAGCACCAGACCATATTGACTGCAGAGAGCACAGGGGTTTGCAGAGAGATCAATTTAGTGCCTTGCGTATTTTTTTTTTCTACCATGCCCAACCATTTTCTATGATTAGTGGTAAAGAAGTAGAAAGTGTGCTGAGAAACTTTAAAGAGTTCTCGCAACTGGAAAAAGGAAAAAAAAAAATGTAAATACAGGCAGAGATTAAATAAGTTATTCCATAAAGGAGGAGGAATTGTCTTGCAGGAGTAGGACACGTGCAGCCAGGTGCACACATGTCTGGAGGGCTTGACAGTTGGGGCACCAAAAGGCAACATCACAGTTTTGAGTTGAAGGTTGAGTCACTGTTGTGCCAGAATTTACATAATATGAATAAATATCCTCTTTAGTGATTTGTTGTTTATTGTCATTCTGATTTATTACTATCATTACGATGCATAACTCTATAATCTTCATGGAAATACACTTTACAGTCATCGGTGAAGTCATAGTCATAGTTTGTAGTGTGTGGCGCGTGTTTCCGTCAAGGAAATTGAATATGGCACGTACATGGGGACACTCATTTCAACTGTATATGAAGGCATAGTAAAAGTATAGATGGATGGATGGATGGATGGATGGATGGATGGATGGATAGATGGATAGATGGATAGATAGATAGGTAGATAGGTTGATATTTAGATAGATATGTAGATATGTAGCTATGCAGATAGGTAGGTAGGTAGGTAGGTGGGTGGATAGATAGATAGTTAGATAGATTGATAGATGGGAAGATAGATAGATAGATGGGTAGGTAGGTAGGTAGGTAGGTAGATAGATAGATGTATATATAGATAGATTGATAGATGGGAAGATAGGTAGATAGATGGGAAGATAGATAGATAGATAGATAGATAGATAGATAGATAGATAGATAGATAGATAGATAGATAGATAGATAGATAGATAGATAGATAGATATGCAGATAGGTAGGTAGGTAGGTAGGTGGGTAGATAGATAGATAGATAGATAGATAGATAGATAGATAGATATGCAGATAGGTAGGTAGGTAGGTGGGTAGATAGATAGATAGATAGATAGATAGATAGATAGGTAGGTAGGTAGGTAGGTAGGTAGGTAGGTAGATAGATAGATAGATAGATAGATGGGTAGGTAGGTAGATAGATAGATAGATAGATAGATAGATAGATAGATAGATAGATAGATAGATAGATAGATAGATAGATAGGTAGGTAGGTAGGTAGGTAGATAGATAGATAGATAGATAGATAGATAGATGGGTAGGTAGGTAGATAGATAGATGGGTAGGTAGGTAGGTAGATAGATAGGCAGATAGGTAGATAGATAGGCAGATAGGTAGATGGATAGATGTATATATAGATAGATTGATAGATGGGAAGATAGGTAGATATTTGATAAATATGTAGCTATGCAGATAGATAGATAGATAGATAGATAGATAGTAAGGTAGATGAATTAATAGGTGGATGGATGGATAGATAGATGATCAATAGATAGATAGATACGTGGATAGATAGATGAATGATGCATCAGCGCTGAGACTAAGCTGCAGTGCTGATTGCCTTTGTCTCGTCTCTATGCAGCTAAACAGCTTTACGCCTTGATAAGTCTTGTTGATTCTGGACCAAGTAAAGAAGAAAGGTCTGTGGTGACTGTGGCCTGTTTTCTGTGAGAACCCCTGACTGGAAAACTTCCAACCCCAGGTCTCCAAACTTGCTGAATCAGCCAGAGCTTTTTAAATTACTTCTCCAAACTTCACCAGCCTTAAAAAAAAGTCTTTTGGGAGAATCTTAATATTTTAGTTTCAAACCCATAATGTCAGTATTATACTATCACGTCCAGTTCGTTTGTCAGTAGTATCTGGAATCCAGAAGAGGCTATAAGAGCCGCACCTCAGCCGCTCCAGGGAACTGAGGAGGACCTTGAAGGATCCTTGATGGCAGGCGCGGAGACCCTTCGGGTTTAAAACAGTATTAACTGTGACTGTGCTGCTGCGTACTCAATCTGGCTTCTCCCTGAACAGAACTACTCTGATCCCGAGGCCAGTAATTTCCCGAGCCAGGTTTGTGTCAGTATTAACCTCCCACAGGTACAACACTCTCCTCCCCTCATCTCTCTCACTGCCCCGCAGGAGTAAAACAAAGAAAACTCTGACAACAGAGATCTGTAACCCTCCGTCTGTCATTCCCAGACAATGCAAATGTCCCCCGGTCCCCTCCGATCCCTCCGTTGCTTGCAGGACGGAGAAGTAAACTTTCCTCTTTCAAGGTTGCAAGAAACAAAAAATCATTAAACCTAAAATATGCAAATGCTCGAGTCATTTTTCTTTAATTGGAAATGGTTTCGCATTAGGTCCACATTAGGCATAATGTATCATTTTATCATCTGAACCAGGCTTTGTGCTTGGTGGACACATTCTGCTATATGCAGATCATAATGTTTAATTCATAAAGCAGGGGTAGAATTATCTAATCATTTCTCTCTTTTTGCATCCTTGGCCGTATATTAATAATCCACACAACGGCAAATCAGTCGAAAACACTGAATTTCCGATGTATCTCTTTACCTTTTTTTTTTAACAACTGTAGATGTAAACAGGTAGTGGTAAACGGTTTTGGTGTCTGTGTGGATATGTAATATTTGTTATATCTATCTATCTATCCATCTATCTATCTATCTATCCCTCTATTAATCCATCTACCTAACTAGCCACCCTACCTATTTTTCTACCTATCTGTCAATCTATCCACCTATGTTTCTATCTATGCACCTACCTACCTACCTGCCTTCTTATCTATCTATCTATCCATCCATCCATCCATCCATCCATCCATCCATCCATCCATCCATCTATCCATCTATCCATCTATCTATCTACCTACCTACCTACCTACCTATCTGTCCATCTATCCACCCTATCTTTCTATCTATGTACCTATCTACCTACCTGTCTACCTACCTACCTGCCTTCTTATCTATCTATCTATCCATCCATTCATCCATTCATCCATCCATCCATCCATCCATCCATCCATCCATCCATCCATCCATCTATCTATCTACCTATCTACCTATCTACCTACCTACCTACCTATCTGCATAGCTACATATCTATCTAAATATCTACCTATTGTCCCTTCTATCACGCTATATTATTCTACCCATCCATCCATCCATCATCCATCCATCATCCATCCATCTAGTTAAATAAGCCCTTGTTTTCTCCAGTGTTTACAACAAATCAGACTTGTTTAAAAAATAAAGCAACACAGTTCATTTTCATCAGGCAGTACAGAACAATACCAATGCACTAGAACGACTAGATCCGTGTTGAACACTCAGCAATAATCAATATACAGTATAACGTTCAGCTTCAAAGTTCATCCCGTGCTTTTTCTCCGTTGCCGTGTTTCATTTTTATCCCCTCTGCAGTAATGATGGTGTTTTGTATCCATCCATGTAATTATCACTTTGGGAAACCTTTGGCTTTAAAGTGCCGCTCTGACCTCGGATTTCATGAATTATAAAAGACAAATGAAACAAAAAAAAAAAAAAAAAAAAAAAAAAAAAAAAAACCTCAGAGTCTAACTGCAGTGGAACATCTGCCTCACAGGCTTCGTGCTCGTTCCTCTTTTTGTATAATCACTTATGCAGAGTTTTATATCTCGCAGATGAACCCGGCGCCGCGGTTGTTGCAACAATTTGGAACAGATATTCAACTCTTTACCCTTGAAATGGATGTGGAAACTTTGCACAGGGTGCACGCTGAGTACAACCCTCATTCCCCAGACGGGTTGGAGGAACATCCCAAATGTTTTGATGCTTAAATGTTAGTTACTTTTCAGAAGCAGTGACTCTGACTGACGCAGTCAACCCAGTTTGGTCAGAGGCGAAGACAATATTTGGAGAAAAAGTGTAAATTTTATCTTTTAATGACTTCCCAGTATAAAATTCCAAAGCTGATCCGATTTAATGTTTGCAAAAGTATTAAATTATGTACAGTGGACCTCAGGATTCCAGTGCTCATGGATTTAACGAGCCCAGAGTTTGCATTGGGTCCTGTCTAATTCGAAGAGCCCCATCTTGTGGTGCAGTCATAGTTTTGCCTTGGATCTCATTGAAAGTAGTTGAAGCTTTTGCCTAAAGTAGTATTTTCTAGTCCTTGTATTCCCTGACAACAAAAAGTATTTTCTGCCTAAATATCACATTTTTAGTGTTGCAGTGCTCTGGCTCCAACTGCCTCTTGAAAGGATCTAGAGCATATGTGTTAAACTCAAGGCCCGGGGACCAAATGCAGCCCGCTGAGTCACTTTCTATGGACGGCAGGTGCTAACACCGCATTTTATATTGTCTATGCAGCAGAGTTTCTCAATCTAATGAATAATAAATGTTTTATTGCAAAGCAATGAACCATTTTTTTGTTACTTAAATACATAACAATTGACTGCAGTAACATGTAGTAATATGTTATGAAGCAATTACATCTAAACAGTCCTTCATTTACCAGCAGTCATTCAAATGAACTGGTGAGTTTGACACCAGTGGTATAGAGTCCATACCGTCTCAAACTCGTGGCCCGTGGGCAATTTGAGGCCCGTGGAATGATATTTCGGGGCCCCCACCTCAATGTGAAAGTTGAATTTATGATAATATTTTATGGATTTGTTGACAGTCCTGGAGAACCCAACATGTTGCAAGTCCCTAACAAAAGATATACAGTAAGCTGTACATAGGGCTGTCTATAAAGTTCAACGAAGTTCAGGAAGGTTTGGAGAAAAAGCTAGAAAAGCAAGATGGAGATGGTTTGGACATGTTCAGAGGAGGGACAGTGGATGAATTGGTAGAAGAATGATCCTAGAGATGGAGCTACCAGGTAGGAGACAAAGAGGAGATTGATGGATGCAGTGTGGGAGGACATGGAGGTAGCAACCCTGAAGAAGGGACAAGCCGAAAGGAAAAGAAGACGGCGTATATCTCGCCCTTGTCCATATACTATTGTCCTCTGCAACTTTATAATTGCACCAGCTTTTATTTCTGTCTTCCCGAAGTTCAGTCTGACTTCTTTTCTCTCTTATTTTCATCGTCCCCTTCCCTTTTTTTTTAACATTGTTGTCTCGCTTTATCCAAGTGAGAAATTAAATAGTGTGAAAAGCCGCAGCAGTGGCAAAACTTGGTGTTGGTCTCGCTGCACCCTCATTAACCCCTTCCTCTTTGTACTCTTCTCAAGTCTCCGCTTTTAACACCTAAACTTTGTCCTCTCCGTTCATCGCCTAAATCTTCCCGTTTCCTTCCCGCCGCTCTGCGTTTTTTCTCTATTTCTGTTTCTTTTTATACATCTTTGCAACTATGCTATATCAGAAGTGAGCTCCTCCGATTCCATCTCCAAAATAAATGACTGCGGGGAGATAAGAAAAGGCCGTGGCAGAACGTCTGATCTGGAGGAGTGGGCTCTCTTGTTCCTGGGAGATAAGCAGGCGTGTTGTGCATGTGTGTGTGTGTGTGTGTGTGTTTTCCTTCCTTAATGTTTAAGGAGAAAGGCATCAAGACGGGAAGCTCCTGAGGGCATCTCAACGCATCGCCTTATCAGCCACCAACAGTCAGGCGTCAGTGCAGACCACCCCTCACTGCCTCTTCTTGATCTGCAGTTCCACCCCTCACTTCACGACGCTGCGCCAACCAGCCCGAAAAGTAATCATTTTTGGAATCACTTCACCAATAACACAACATGGAATTGACACCAAAGGAAAGGAAACGGTTTTATAGCGGGATTTATTAATTCAGAACATCCCAGTTCCCTTAGACGGACCGATAAATATCAGAGTATCCCTCATATCCGCTGACTAATTGCGTCTCGCACAAAACAGAACCTTCACTCTGCCACTACTCTGCTCGACTGTTCCTCTGATTTCTCCCAGGTCCCCGAGCTTCCGGCTCCGCTTTAACAGTTTGGTAATTGGGCTGCGATATCTGGCTTAACTAGCCCGCACACCACAGCCAAACTGATCACTCACGCTTCCTTTCACATGCCACTGCCGCAGCCCGCTGCCAACATTTAGTTTTTTTTTTCCCTCTCGTCCTGACAAAAAAAGAAAAAAAAAAAAAAAAACACAGAGAGAATTTATTGATTTGGTCTAGATTTTTACTCCACCAACAACCAGGACAGACAAGCAGAGTGAAAGACCCTGGAAATGTTTTGAGATGAGAATATAGTAACTGGATATTGATGGTTTTGCTGCACTAGGAAAACAGCAGGTGAAAAGGGAGGAGTGTCTGTTAGTCAGAAAACAACAGGAGCTGAGAGGAATCTGTCTGTTATGAACAACATTTGGCTGCTGACTGTTACAGTTTGCAAGACTGTAAAATCCATCCCTCCATTATTCTGTTCATCCATCCATCCATCCATCCATCCATCCATCCATCCATCCATCCATCCATCCATCCATCTATCCATCTATCTATCTATCCATTCATGCATCCATCTATTCACCTTTACATGCATACATTACATCCAGAATTCCACTCATCCATCCATCCATCCATCATCTATCTATCTATCTATCTATCTATCTATCTATCTATCTATCTATCTATCTATCTATCTATCTATCTACCTACCTAGAGATGAGAATATAGTAACTGGATATTGATGGTTTTGCTGCACTAGGAAAACAGCAGGTGAAAAGGGAGGAGTGTCTGTTAGTCAGAAAACAACAGGAGCTGAGAGGAATCTGTCTGTTATGAACAACAGAAGAAGATTTGGCTGCTGACTGTTTCAGTTTGCAAGACTGTAAAGACTGTAAAATCTATCCATCCATTATTCTGTTCATCTATCCATCTATCCATCTATCTATCTATCTATCTATCTATCTATCTATCTATCTATCTATCCATCCATCCATCCATCCATCCATCCATCCATCCATCCATCCATCCATCCATCCATCCATCCATCCATCCATCCATCCATCCATCCATCCATCTATCTATCCATCTATCCATCTATCTATCTATCTATCCATCCATCCATCCATACATTCATACATCCATACATCCATACATCCATCCATCTATTCACCTTTACAATTATCCATAACTCCATCATCCATCTATTCATTCCTTTTTCCTTCCATCCACCCTTCCATCCATCCATCTCTCTATATATTCTTTTGTCCTTCCATCCATCTGTCATTCATCCATCCATCCATTATTCCATCCATCCATCAGTTCATCACTCAATTCATTCATCCATTGATTCATGCATCCACCCATTCACCTTTGCATGCCTACATTATCCAGAATTCCACTCATACATCCATTCATCCATCCATCCATCAATCCATGTATCCATTCATGCATCCATCCATTTATCTACTATATATCATCCATCCGTCCATTCATTTATCCTGCTTATTACCATTCACTGTGTTGCTCTGTTCAGCATGACCTTTTAATAGTTCCCTAATACCCACATTCAACCTATTTTATTAGTTTGACACACTGTTTATTCAACTCTGAAATAAAAAGTCAACCATGACAATGTCTCTAGGCCTTATATATGGGCGTCCATACTTTATACTCTCAAAATGCCATGTACTTGGTACAGGCAGAAGGGTTTTTTTGTTTTTTTTTTTTCCTAAGAAAAACCTGTTACCAACTCTAAATTCCACGTCCAGTCAAGGTTGACAAGCACTTAGTCCAGAGAGCGTTGCCGTCTCTACAGTTTGCTTGCAACGTTTCCTCAGCGTCTCCTCCATCAGGTGCAGTGGGACGGTGACCTTTCTCTGACTCCTCTCACTGCAATCCAACCGACCGCCTTGTTTGTCCCCACGGACACAGTGGAGCGTCTCCACTACACAATAACCGCCGTCATTTCATTCCATTTTATCTCTTTGCTCAAACACTGGAGGAATAATAAGTGGAATTTATGTCCTCATGGGTAAATAGTGTAAAATGATACGGCGGCGTGCCATACGCGTGGCCTTCACGGCACAATGTGGCGTCGGTAATTTGCTTTTCTACAGTAATTTTATTAATACGATGTTTGTTCTTTGTGTTGCACAATAGGCAAAAAGCCCTTTTATAATACGTCGTTAGAGCTAATTTCACACAGCCGGAGCTTTGCTTTGACAAATAAAACTATTGTTTCATGCGACGTGGTCTCAGAATGACCGAGGCCTTCGCACAAAACAACACGATTATTAGTCTGGGTGTGAGGGGTTTCATATTTTTTTGAGTTTCAGGCAAAGGTGTACGTGCATTAACTCGGGGAGAGTATTTTTGACGGAAGAAAAAACAGCGATGAATAACAACGTTTACAGACCCCGGTGATTGATTACATCGAAAAATGACAGCGAAAGGTTCGCACACTGTACAAGCCCAATTATTCTCAACAAGTCTGCAGAAGAGGGACTTCACTGGAGGGTGAAAGGAGAGACTTTCAATTATTCAGCCCCTCAAATCCCGGCAAGATTTTTATTTTTGACTCTTGGAAACCTTCGCAGAGCAAGGCTTTCTTTAGATCATTAAATAATAAAAAAAAAAAAAAATCATCTTATTGTCGGTTCGGATATTTGCACGTGAGAGGAGCGATAAGAAGACGGGGAGCCATGCGGGAAACAATGCGTCGACGTGTCTTCTGCAACCTTAGGCATCCCGTGTTCAGTATGAGGAGCAATATAGGAGAATCCAAGAAGAGACTGAGTGGCAGGAAATGGAGAATAAAGACAGAAGACAACGTTTCAGATGCTGATTATTTTTTTCTCCAGCTTTCGCGTGACGGCAAGAACTTCAACAGAAGAAAAAAAGAAAAAAAAAATATATATATATATATACTGCAAAAGACAGAGGAAATATACGGGCAGACACGTCCAACCCTTTTAGCAGAATCCATGTTTATCAAGTGTTCGCTTGGTTCTGTTGGTTTCATTAGTCTCCGGTTTCCTGTAAACAGTCGTTAGTTCTCACCCCGGGGGGACGCTGCTGTCACTTTTCATTATTTAGATCCATTTACCTTGGAACGCGTGCATAAATGAATGCACTTTAGGTGAAAAATGCAAATGCATTGATTTTCAGCACTAAAGAAACCATTTGCGGAGAATGGTCTCTTTCTTTCCCTTCACCATCGCTCTTCCCTCCTATTCCCTGTGGATGGAGAGCAATAATTGAGGTGACAGAGGGCCGGCGAGGGATTCTTAATTGGGGTTCTGGTTCAGGGGGTCTCACTGTCCTCATACGATGGAGACACACAGATAATGTACTAGAACCATCACGTAAGATGGTTTGCGCTAGAACCAGCCAACTTTGTCCAAATTACATAATTTATATATATATATTATCATTAAACTTCTTTCTTTTCTCTGCAATACTGTGTTTGCCCAGTAGATGAGGTTATAAGGGATATTTAAAGGAGGTTTTATACGTGACATTTCCATGCGATTTATTTCAGTTTCTGCAATGAACTCGTCCCCCGTGTCCGACTTTTAGGACCAACTGTGAGCCGCGAGTCAAAAAGTTTGCACAGTTGGTTTGCACTAGAACATAGATAGAAATATAAAAACCGTCTTGTAGAATCTGTTTAACTACAGAATCTCTCCGATATTCGTCCTCCCCAGTGTCACTGTCAAAAGCCCGAACTTACTCAATGCTGCCAGTAGAGTTCTGTTGAAATACAGTTTACAGCAGTGCAGCAGCAGCAGCAGCAGCATTGATCACCCTGACATTTGTTCTCCTCTTATTAAATTCCCCCTCTCGCATTGACACTAAAACGTTATATAACATGATGCAACCGTCCGCCCCACGCTCCCTGCAACGAGAAGACATGATATTCAGTTTTCATTCACTGCGTTTCTGCTCTTTCTCTTCTACCCCACACATAATACTGCCGCTAAATCCCAACCTCGTCCTCCCCGTTTCCAGTCAATTCCATCTGTCCTGCCTCTCCTGCAGTATCAGAATGGAAATGAAGGATAGGCAATCTATATGGAAATGCTACACAGGTGTACAGGCAGCTCCGGCAACATGGACGTCCATGGTCTTAATCTGTGGTTCCAGCGCACGTCACATCTGTACGGTGTCTCCGGGAACGGCCTTGCTGTTGTGTGGCTTTTGCTGCTTTTTTCCTTTATTTTATTTCATTTATTTTTTCCTGGGGACGATATAGTACAGTGTGGAAGTGTGGGGACAAACAAGATGGAAAAGAACAGAATCCACAAAAAGACCAGTTGTTGTAATAATTGGCTCCATGTTCAAGAAGACAGATTTAAGACACTGGAACGCATTAAATATCAGGAAATATTATGACAAAAGAAAAATCACAAAATAAAACTTGTGATATTAATAGAGGTTTCATACTGACATTTAATGTCTATATTTTTCTTTTTTTTTGTGGCTTATTCAATATTTGATGTTAATTTGGCGGTGTTCTATATTATGTGTCATACGTCAACCTTCATTACAGGACATCAACCATTAAAGACAGATGAGGTCAATGTCTTTACTGCTTCTTAGTTTTCTAGTTAACAAGAAATAAAAAGTTCTTATCGAAGTGTGATTAGGACTCACAAGGAAAGTATCAGGAATGTCATGCAACACTGGAAACTAGAGAGGAAGATAGGAGGATAGATGGGTGGATATATAGATAGGTGTGTTGGTAGGTGGGTGGATAGATGATAGATAGGAGGATAGACAGGTAGGCAGGTAGGTAGGTAGATAGATAGATAGATAGATAGATACATAGATAGGTAGGTAGGTAGGTACCTAGGTAGGTGGGTGGATAGATGATAGATAGATAGACAGATAGACAGGTCGGTAGATAGGTAGGTATTTAGATAGATAGGTAAATAGGTAGATAGATATGTTAGTAGGTAGGTGGGGGGATTGATAGATAAGTAGGTACGTAGGTAGGTGCGTGGATAGATAGACAGATACATAGATAGATAGATAGATAGATAGATAGATAGATAGATAGATAGACGGAAAGATGGACAGACAGACAGACAGATGGATAGATAGGTGGGTCGGGCGGATTGGGTGGGTAGGTAGGTGGGTCAGTAAGTGAGGAGATGGATAGATAGGTAGGTTGCTAGGTAGGTAAGTAAATAGATAGACAAAGAAATAGATAGATAGATAGATAGATAGATAGATAGATAGATAGATAGATAGATAGATAGAAAGGACAGAGAGACGAGTAAATAGATATATAGATAGACATACGGTTAGACAGACAGACTGACAGACAGGTAGATACATGGACAAACGAATAGATGGAAAGACATATAGAAAGATAAATAAATGGATAGTTCACTGTTCTGACAGTCTGTCTCACTACAGTAGAGTTCTTATATCTCGTCTGTAAATCCCATATTTTGTGTGGGAAGTGAAGCCGACAGAGACTGTCAGTAAACTATATTGGTTGTATATAGGTTTGCAGCACTGACCACTGAGTACTCTCAGCATTCCACTGCCGTGTCCCCAATTTCTTCCAGGCCAAGCAGTTTTTTTTTTTTTTTTTCCTCCCCTCTCTCCTGTGAGATCCACTGCGATGCTGTCAAGCCAGTCTCTCTCCTTGACACTCAGGATTAAAAAGGTCAGCACTGACTCCAGAGTACAGAGTACACCCTGTGACTGGAACAAGACTTCCTCTGAAGTACAAAGATGCAGCTACAGGTCCCAGATGACTCTCTGGTTTTAGTCAACCGGGGGAGAAGATCAAATGGGCTCTGACGCAGTGGAAATTAGCACGTACACACAACGCCAAACTCAGGATGAAGCTTTTCATCAGAAAGCTGTCACCCCCAAAATCCCCAAACAATCAAGAGGAGATATTGGTTCATGGCGAAAGATTTTCGTTGTTATCATCCCGTTTGTCTTTTCGACCTATTTTTGCTTGGGTAATAGAGTTAAAATAACTTCATCCGGTGAAAGTAAATTGATTCAGGGCTGTGTGGGCTTTTGGTTTGTTATTAGTCTCACCTGCACACTCCCAAACCAGTTATGACTGTGCAAAGAAAACAACAACAAAAAAAGTCAGTGACGCAGAGTCATTGATACAAGATTTTACTTTTTGGTAGCAGAAAATTATAGGCTGTGTGCACTTGAGAGATATTGTTGTGCCCATGCACAGTTAATTTGGGTAGGAAGATTTTATAGGTAGGAAAATATTTCAGAACTTTGAAAATTTATTTCTATTAACGGTTATTTATCTCTCTCTTCTCTTACACAAATATATTTATTATATATAAGGCAGTATCTACTGCAAGACCAGATCTAGGAACAGTTTCTTTCCCACAAAAACCAGTTTATAAATTAAACTTTTACATCAAGGTAGGGCCACAAAATATCACCCCATGGGCCACAAATGGCCCACTGGCCACGGGTTTGAGACCCCTCATCTAAAGTTTTAATGCAATTACTTTTTTTTACGTGCAATATATACATTTATACCTTTTTTTTCTCCTGTGGAATATTTGACACTTGTACCTCAGCACTTTTACATCCATATCTTCCATTACTGCATATAAAGTATGTGTATATTTTTATGTATATGGTTGTGAAATATCATATGTATTTGTTACCTCATGGTTTGCAAGCTTTGTAGTGAATAGTGTGTATCCCGGTTGCCAAGCAACGACATTACAGACTCACGGCTGCGTTTCTGTGCAGTGACAATAAAGGTGTCATAGAAACAGGAGGAGTGATGTGAAATCTAAAGGTAGTCTGAATGGGAAGAAAATAAGAACAGAAAAGATAAAAAAAAAAAAAAACATTGAAAAGGTTGTAATATGTGAAGCCAAGGAAGATACATGAGTGTAAACTAGGACACAGGGAAGGAAGCAGGTGAGAGAAGGTGACAAGATGCTGACCGCTGCAGGGAGCGAGCAAAGAAAGCCTGTAGGGTTTCCATAACAACAAGCCAATTTTCTGGCAAAAAAAAAAAAAAAAAAATGTGTTTGTTTGAGATACTTTTTTTCTCCTTTGTCTTTGGCTTATATTCTTTTTTTAAACTCTCCCCTCCTGTGTAAAATATTACAAACTCCCTGTCGGCTCCTTGATTACATCTCAAAACACCTTATTCACAGCTCCAATCACCTTCTGATCAAACTCCAGTAATTCTTTTCTTCTTTGCTCTACAATCTTCACCAGTGGAAGTGAAAAATCAAAACACACCCAGGCTCAGACTTTCAGGGACAACTGTGCAGGGAAAAAAAAAAAAAAAAAAAACGGTCTGTAATGAGGATTTTCTTTTTTTACCGCAGACGCCAAGTGGATGCCAACCACATACTGCGGTGCAGACTTACCAATTATTTATGGGCCCAGCGCTGTGTTCTGCACAATAAAAAAAAAAAAAAAAAAAATCCTACAATTTGCAGCAGTGTAGACACGGACGGAGGGACAATCACGTGCATCATCACGATGCCTGGACATGAAGTAATGATGTTCATTAGGAATTTGATGGAACGAAGGCAGAGGAAGAAAAGTCTTTTATAAATGCATAAGCCGCTGCAGAAGTCTCCATAAGATTTTTTTTTTTTTTTTCAATACTGAGGGACATTTATTGATTTATAAACCTTAACTTTTCATTAAAGTTATTTAACTCATTTTAACTACAGAATTTATTAAAAAATACTCCTGTCCTCTGTATCTTCTACTGTGACTCCATCTACCTCCATGTCCTCCCTCACTGCATCCATCAATCTTCTCTTTGTCTCCTACCTGGTAGCTCCAGTGTACCAATGTATCCACTGTCCCTCCTCTGAACATGTCCAAACCATCTCAATCTGTCTTCTCTAGCTTTTTCTCCAAACCTTCCTGTCTGTGTTGCCCCTCCAATCGCCTCATTCCTGATCCTGTCCATCCTTGTCTCTCCTAAAGAGAACCTCAGCATCTTTAACTCCTCAACCTCCAGCTCTGCCTCTTGTCTTCTGCCTATTCTTAGTGTCTCTTATCCATACATCATGGCTGGTCTCACAACCGTCCTGTAAATCTTTCCCTTTTTCTTCTTCTTCCTTTTCTTCTTCTTCCTCTTCTCCTTCTCCTTCTCCTTCTTCTTCTTCTTCTTCTTCTTCTTCTTCTTCTTCTTCTTCTTCTTCTTCTTCTTCTTCTTCTCCTCTTCACAGCAAGTCAACATTTTCCATCTCCCCCTGTCCTCTGTATCTTCTACTCTAACTCCAACTGCCTCTACGTCCTCCCTCACTGCATCCATCAATCCTCTCGTTGTGTACTACCTCGGATCTCCACCTCTTCTACCAATGTATCCACTGTCCCTCCTCTGAACATGTCCAAACCATCTCAATCTGTCTTCTCTAGCTTTTTCTCCAAACCTTCCTGTCTGTGTTGTCCCTCTAATCACCTCATTCCTGATCCTGTCCATCCTTGTCTCTCCTAAAGAGAATCTTTAACTCCTTCACCTTTAGCTCTGCCTCCTGTCTTCTTCCTATTCCCGTGTCTCTAAAACCATCATGGTTGGTCTCACACCTGTCCTATAAACCTTTCCCATAATAAATTAAATAAACAGTTAAAGGGGAATTCAGGGAAAACAGATCCAAAACAACAATCAAATGTTTTCTTCTGTGCTGAATTTAAGTAGTTCTCATCAAGCATCATCAAATATCAGGACAACTGTAGGAAATGTGTGAATTTCTGTGACTCGACTCAGACTTTTCGACCCCTCCGGCCAACCTGAGTTGTGTTACCGGGGTAAAATCCACTCCATCTCCTGGATTTGGAGTCTGTACAAACATTATTCCAAAGAGAAATAGCCTCCCACTGTTTAAACACTCCCCCATAGTTTAAACACACTTCTCCTTCAGAGCAGCACAGCAGCAGAGCTCAGTCAAAGCAAACTGAATATTTTTACTGTGTTTCTGTACCAGCATGGGGGAGTTTGTTTTTCTCTTTTGTGTCTCCGGCTGTGATTTTAAAGTTTCATGAAATCTTTTGGTGAAAGACTTGGGGGTGTTAAGTTTTTAATAGCAGGGTGAGATAAGTCAGGCAAATGGAATCTGAAAGTGAGCAAATATGGGAATTGTGAACTTTGTTTCCACGAACCACCCTTGTGTTACGTTTCTGTATTTATCTTTAAAAAAAAATCTGACTGAAGTTGAAAACCCACAACCTTGAGCAAGGTTGGTAAACAACACAAAAGATTGTTATTTCCCTTGAACCATGTTACATCAGATGCTGATTTCATATATATATAAATAACTGTATATATATATATATATATTTTATTTTATTTTTTAAACCCCTTGTTATTGTGACATTCTGATTCACACCATTGCGCACAACAAAAATGTGACTTCTGCCTATAACCTCTAACCTCTGAGTCTAATAATCACTAATGTGAAGAAGTGCAATTGTATGGATGGATGATGATGGATGGATGGATGAGAGATAGATGATGGATAAAGACTTCAGACATTTCTTATCATTTTGTACTGGCTTGTACATGATGATTTTTGGAGTGAGACATCTGTCTTTGTCGGATGTCTCACTCCAGCAACCTGAGATCATCTATACCAGACCTGGGTCAGATGCGGCCTGTCACCTGTTGTTTCTCAAATTATACTATTAATTGCTATCATCCTCATTCTTCTGCCTTTTTCCCTGCAATGCCAGCGTCTCACCAATAGATAGCGTCAAAAATGCCTAAAGCGTTTCAGCATTTTAGCCTTTGTTCACGACTGCTCCTGACCTGGCACCGCTGTCAAACCTTACTGTGGCCCAGACTGATGTCCAGGTTGAGCCTCACTCTGGGATTGGTTAATCCCCTCCCCCTTCCTGTTGAGGATTAACGATTGTACCAAAACGTTCAATCAATTAAGATTTAACTGGGATTAATTAAAAATGTGGCCGAAAACCTGTATTTATTTTTTTCATGTCATGCATTTGCAACAGTGACATTTGTTACATTACTGAAAAGAAAAGCGATGCTCAATGATCCAGACGTGCAGCCTCCTGTACGCTCCGTTTGTTTTCCAGCTGGAAAACTAAACAGCGTGAGGAATGGGAAAGAATTACCGCGCAAATGTGCGTTCATATTTTTGATTTTTTTTAAACAGCATTTTCCATATTCAGAGCCATTTGTGTTTCCTACAGAGCCGTGAAAAAGAAAAAAAAAAAAAAAAAACGAACGTTCAGTTTAAAAAAAAAAAAAAAAACAACGTTCAGTTTCTGGGATAAACAATCCAATTATATATTTATACTTGCATGTAAACCTCGGGTGTTTCATTTTTTTTTTTTTTTTTTATACAAACCCGCTCATTAGATGGGGGAAATATTAATGCTGTGAAGGGTCTCATAAACAATTTTCTATATCAACATTTTTACAAACACAATTAGTCACTGTTAGACTGGGTTCTCTCGACTGCTCATTATCTCGCCGGCCTAATGAGGCTGCAGAGCAGGAACGGCGCTTTCACCAGAGATATTTTTCTTCTTACCTGTTTGGAATTCTGACACGCATCGCGATGCACATTGCGAGATCTATCGGCAAACACCTCGCACATCTTTTACCTCCGTAACTGCGCGTGTGTGTGTGTGTGTAATAAATCATTTCTCTTATTAGCAGAAAGAGGAACAGTCAAAAAGGTGAGCAGGGCCTCGGGCACTTTAATGGGGAGTAGTGCTGTGTTAAATGAAGCGCCACACACTTCCTCCACTCGCGCAAAAAAAAAAAAAAACCTGAAATAACTATAATTCATAACCTTTAGAAAGCTTAGCATGCAAGAAAAAGACGCCGCGGCGGGGCTAACATCGGTTCTTTAATCTGCTGCGGAGAAAAGGAACATCAGAAGGAGGAAAAAAAGAAACATTAAATCAATTTGAAACACTTTTGTCATATTCCACTCTCAGCAACTCTCCCACTCCAACTGCTGGAAGGGATCAGCATGAAATCCACCATTCAGGACCTTTGTCTTTTTTCACATTAAGTTTGAAACCTAAAAGTTTGGACAGTCCAGCTTAGATCTCCATGGAGATCCAAAAAGTTGTCCAAAGAGAGATGCATCTTTAGAATCAACTGTTCAGAGCACTGGAATCGGTTGTGATACCAGCCATGGGGGATGGATTGGAGACAGAAGACAGGAGGCAGGGCTGGAGGTGTAAAAGTTGAAGACGCTGAGATTCTCTTTAGGCGAGACAAGGACGGACAGGATCACAGATGAGGTGATTAGAGGGACAACACAGACAGGATGGTTTGGAGAAAATGCTTGAGAAGACAGATTGAGATGGTTTGGACATGTTCAGAGGAGGGACAGTGGATGCATTGGTAGAAGAATGATCCTTGAGATGGAGCTACCAGGTAGGAGACAAAGAGGAGATTGATGGATGCAGTGAGGGAGGACAAGGAGGTAGTTGGAGTCAGAGTAGAAGATGGAAAGAACACGGGGAGGTGGGTAACGTTGATTGACTGTGGCAACACCTAAAAAAAGGGACAAGCTGAGAGGAAAAGAAGACTTCATATAACCCACCCTCGCTCTCTGGTTCTCCACCTTCTAATGTTCTCGTATCTGCGGTGGCTCCTAATCAGTCGAACTAAACTCATTGCCTCTGTTCAGGTTGTCATTACTACACACTGGGTAGTTTGTAGCAACAGCATGAGAACAAGTTCTGTGACGGTTCTCATTAGGCCGAACATAATTGTTCCCTCACCCTTCACTGGGGTGAACGCTCCACCTTTGCCCATATGGTAGTAATGGAGTTATATGCCGTGTCTCAGGGGCCGGCAGTCCCAAATCACACCGCGCCACACTGTGGTGTCTCAAAAGTCTTGGTCCTTGCACTAAATCTACTCTGCAAACATTAAAATAAATAAAGATCCATCGTGAGATCCTTATTTTCTGAACCGAACGACCATACTTAACATAACACCACGTCCCCCTCCATTTATACTCCTTTAAATATGCATGGATGCAACCACAGTCAGGGCTTGTTAGAAATAAATATGATCTAATATCACCCTGTCTGTATAATGTAAATATAACTGCCTGTGCGCCGTTCGCTCAGCAGATACTGCAGTATATGACAGGGACAATATCCAGGGTTATATAAAGACATCCGATCAGGGAAAAGTCACAAAGTCAGAAAGTTTTCATATGGAATATTCCTCACCGATGACACAGAGAGGGTAGGACTAACTCTCCATCGGCGCTATTTTTTATTTTTTTAGTTCTAAACACAATCGGGTGTTTTTTTTTTTTTTTCTTTTTTTCCAGATGACTGGGTCATATTTTATTTTTGTCAAACTATAGCCGGATTCTCCAACACCCGCAGTGTTTGTCTGCAGAGAATCTTTCTCCAGATTTCTTTCTCCAACCACCTTAGTTTGACCCTACCCTGGCATCTATCCGCATGATCCAATTACCGTATATGTTCATATAAGTGAGCAGCAAGTGCCGATTCACCACAATCTGTTCAGTCATATAACATGATTCATCGCAGACCATAAACCTCTGTAGGATAGGAAACAAAAAGAAGTTGATGCTTAAATTCACGTGAAACACTGTGAGTTTTTTTTTTTTTGGTGAATTATCTAGAACAGTGGTGCCAAACCCCTGGGCCGGGGACCAGTACGGGTCCGTGGGTGAATTGGTGCTGGGACGTAGTAATGTTTCCTTTTTGCCCCATCTGGCTATTACTGCCACTTGATCCATATCCATATCAACAGTAGAACTTGGGAAACCCTTGTTGCTAATTGGGGTAGGAAGATTTTATAGGTAGGAAAATATTTCAGAACACTGGAAAATTACTTTTAATAAGGGATATTTATCTGCCACAACTTAATGACCGCTCCATTAAAATAGTATGAGATGTTTAACCGGTCTATGGCGCAAAAGACACTGACCTACAACACAGGTGTCAAACTCTGGTTTGGGGGCCAAATCTGGCCCGCTATGTAATTATATCTGGCCCGCAACATATAATTAAATTTGTACTATAATTGACCCACCAGTATGAAGTCCTAACAGACTTTCAGAATGTGTTATATTAATAATGCATGCACATATTTTGTTCCATAAAGAAAGATTTACATAAAAATTATCTGGAAAGACAACAAAGAGACGGGATGAGAAACAAATACCATTGATGTGTGAATTGTTTCTATTATAATTTCTCAGGTGTTGATACTAATGAGCTTTGGCTGTTCCAGATTCAGTGTTTGCGCAGGAAAAAACAATATTATAATAACTGAAGAGAAGTGAAAACATGAACATTTATAGTCAATTTCTCAATATTTATTGAGTTTTGCCTGTGACTCCGTACTAGTTTTCAATCCTGACGCGCTGTGAATTGAGTTTGACACCACTGATCTAGAAGATTCTTCTGCCAGCTGTTTTACCGATTTAAGAATCAACTGTGGTTGTTTTGCTGCTTGAGTGGCCACCAGTGCTGAAGTTTGTGATAGAATATAACAGTTTTGGTGATTTTCTCTCAGCACAGCACAACAAAATGTCAAAATGAATATATATATATATATATATAAATAGTCTGTCTAGTTTCCTATGTGAGTATGACCTTAGCGCACTTCTTAAAAAGCCCTTCTGGGATTTTATCTCACAAAGAAGTCACACTACAGTGGGTGAAACCGAGTCAATGCTTTGTGCTCAGAGAAAATCATCTTTTTTTTTTTTTTTTTGCGTGGGAAACATTTCACATTACAATAAAATTCAGCAAAAAATATCCAATGTGCATCACAAAAATACCAAAAATAATATATATTTTTTTAGTAATTAGGATGTCTGAAAGAGAATATGTATTTTTTTGGTAAAATCTATTAAAACTGAGTGAAAAAATGTATCAACTTCTAACCCAGAGACCATTATAATGAATGCCGTTAAATGTGCCGGTAAGGATGCCTAAGTCATAACATGTTTTTTATATCAAAAGTAAAAAAAAAAAACTGTCAATAACAAGAAGAACATGAGGGATATGAAGACTCATCTTTTATGGCGTTAACAGAAATGTTAAGGTTGACATTTTCCGTGAGAGAAAAAAAAAAAAACGCTGGCGTCCCGTTGGATCGGCTCCATTTTTAGCTGCACTCCCCCTCCTACGGAGTCAGTATCTCGCTCCCCAGCGATGCAACACAATCGTGCAAGCTTCACTTAATCCTTTCTTCAGTGGCGTCTCAGCAGCAGAGGAGTCTGCACCGGCTTACACACCTCCTCACGATATACCCACAGAGTTGTCAGCAGCGGCCCCCCCACGGGGAAAATGAGAAGAAAGACAAGAAAATGATTCATGTGATGTAATGTGGCGCTGCATGGTAAATCAGCCCCAACAAGTAAACAAATTTATGTTCCTGACACACACAAAGAGAGAAGGGAATATTAGTCGAAGCTTTTATCTGCTTTTCTTTGTCCTTCAAGAGAGACAGGGCCCGGGTTTCGTTGGGGGGTGATTTATGAGTTAGCGCCGTTGTGACGTCCCGTTTTTGAGAGTATTTAGTGACTTTTGGGATTTGTGGAGGTTCTATACTGCAGAACAGTACGGACCATTGACTAGTTCAAAATCTGTACTGGCCAAGTGGATCAGGAAGCCGACTTGGGTCCACAGGGCTTTAAGTTCTAATCAACCAGCTGCCAGGTTGCCACTGAGCAAGGCCCCGTCCCAACCCACATTACTTCCAGTGTTCTCACCACCCATAGGAAGGAAATACAGTGTGGTGCTGTGAGATTTGGGTGGCAGTCGTGGAGACTGGGCACCAGGTTGGTGATACCTGCCCTAGGAAGACCAGTTTGTCTTCATGAAATCGCAAGTTCTGTCCCCTATAAACTTTTGTCGATATCCAATATAGCGATGTTGACATATCGTCATTTAGCATTCCGATACCATCATCATCGGATACGCGCAGTCATTTCTCCTTAAAACATGCAGTAAATGACTTAGGATCAGCAAATTTAGCAAAATGACATTTTCATCACATTGCACTTGCATCGTAAAGACGGGATTTGTCTCCGTAACGCTACTGTTTTATTGACAATGAGAGGAGATGTACGCTCTTAGCTTTTGCTAATTTTCAATATGCCGATATTAACACTTCATTTCCAAATCCGATATCATACGACACAGATAAATGCAGCCGTTTGCCACATGTGATTCCAGTAAATTTGGCAAAATTTTCATTATCGGAAATATCTTACCACGTCATTCTTACCAAATATCACCATTATTACATTACTCTGCTGTTAAAAGGTTTACAATATTGTTCCGACCCCTGCGAAACAACTAAGCACTGATTGACTGCTATTCCCTGACTCTTTATTGAACTAGTCATACCACCTGCTGGGGCAATCAGGGTAACTGCACTGTGTTGTGGGTGAGTGAGTGGGTTAGGGATTGGGGAGGGGGGCCCTAATTATCAATTATATTAATTAGACCAAAATGTCAACCTTAACAAGACCAACTACCTAATCCCTCACTCAATATGAGTCAATGAACACACACGGGTCTCTTGCCGTAGTCACACACACACACTCACTCTAACAGACACGTGCATGTGCACACACGTGCGAAATTACTCATCTACATCCAATCCGAGCTCACGTTTCCCATCTCAAGGTTTGCAGAATTAACTCGTGACATTTGGCACCCAGCCGCATAACAACCTTCCCTACCCCGCTCTGCCCCCCGCCCCCTATCTTCAGCCACTACTTCTCATTAGTGCTGAACGTATACCACCACCAGTATAAATTAGTAACATTTTCAACTTCTCCCCCCGGTGACACCCATGAACCCCACGTGCTCCGCTACTCGTCTTTATCCCCGTCCACCAGGGAGATGCGGGAGTGTAGACCGCGCAGTGTATTGGTGTAGAGTCGGAATGTCAAAGAGGTTGTGTTTACTGTCCTTGAAGGTGCTGCCAGTAACAATGTTAACTGCTGTCATAATCATACAGCTAAATTATAGGTAATTATAAATGTGCTCTTAGTGTGAAAAGACAAATTTGTCTCCATTATTTAACAAATTAAAAGCTTCAGATTCTCAAGAATTGAATAAAATAGCCATGATTTTAGCGCAGCTGTTAGCAAGCTAAAGCTTGGGTTTTGCAAGGTTTCAGGTTCTACTCCAACAGCTGCCAGGTTGCCACTGATGTACTCTGATCATAGCACCGTCCTGACCCATGTAAATTACAGTAAGCTTAATATCAACAGAATTGCTCAAAGTATAGTGCAGTGTGATTTGGGTGTCAATTGTGGAGACTGCCGCCCCTGTGGCCTTGCAAGGGATTTTATAGTCCAACTCATGACAATATTAAAGGCCTAAACATTTGTAAATTTGATAGAAGTTGCAATTAAAAAAAACATTTAATTTGCAACTTATCACTTAACATGAACAATATCAAAAATATATTGCAAATTACTTTTTGTCGTACGGATGAGACGCCGGACATAAACCAAAAGTAATTTTACGGAGAGGATTTTTGGCAGGTTGACACATCGGACTGAAACAGTTGGAGCAGTAATTCAGGACTGTGGATTTACAGTAGGGTATATCTGCCAGTTTGTCTGAAGGGACCAATATTAAACCAAAAGAAATCAATCAATCAGAAGCAGAGACAGCTTCCAGTTTTTAAAAATGTCCTTTTTGTGTCAGTAAAGCACTGCTGCATTTTTAAACCGTATTGATTTTTTTACACTAATTTTTAAGTAAAAAATAATAAGGTTTGTCACAAATAGGTACAAGAGAAAGATAAACTGAGTTGAATGTACTGAGGTGGCGCTGTTGCTTTAATTAACATCTGATCAGGGTCAGTGGTGACCTGTATCGACGTCTCATTAGCAGCGAAGTCAGTGCATCAACGTGTTGTGACGTTGATGATTGTGCCAGTGTGACAATGAGACCTCAGAGAACTTTAACTCTGAGAAAACTTTTATTTTGGAGGAAAGTCTGGCTCTGGACAGAGGCAGTCAATATTCAACGGTGTGTGTAACAATAATAAAATGTTATTCCAAGAACTTGACAGAGATTGATTGCAGGGAGCTTTGACAACCACACAAAACAGCCAGAAAGTAGACTTTCCTGTTTTAATTTTACGGCCAATCGCAAAGAATTCCTTGCTAAGCTTGTTTGCTCCTCGAAAGATTTTATCGCATTACCGTTTTCCTCAGTCGGAGCAATTTAGATGCAATGATTCACGCAGGATACTTTTAAAGAATCTCGTAAAATAAACAATTTGTGTTACAGAAATATCACGTCTCAGGCTTTAACTTGTAACGGAGAGATAAACACAGCGTTCGGTCCGGTCCAGTACATCTGTCTTTCTGGCTGTGGAGTAACGGCGTCAACAGCTGTTCAACAGTGAAGGCCCATTAATATTCAAGAGGCTAAACGGGTTAAATAAAAGACTGCTGGAGGAAAAACAAGCTACTGCAATGATTTTGAGAGAAAAAAAATAGAGCAGATAAAAAAAGATGTTCAAAGCCTTTACAGTGAAATCAAATTAACTTGTATTGAACAAGGTGAGTTTGGATTAACAGGAACTTGACATATATTTCTTAGTTTATTTTATAGTTATATTTAGTTTGAAAATATGCTGCCACCTAGTGGAAGGGCATTTTACTGTTGCATAAATATCTTTCTTTCTATGCATCCATTCATCCATTAATCCATCTATTATCATCATCATCATCATCATCTCTGTCATAATCTTCATCATCATCCATCCATCAAACCATTTTCATCATAATCATCATCATCATCCATCCATTCATCCATCAATCCATCCACATTATCATCATCATCATCATCATCTTAATCTCATCCATCAATTCACCCACATCATCTTCATCATATTCCTCCTCCCATCCGCCTCATCTTCATTGTCATCATCATCATCCATCGTCATCTTCATCATTATCATCTCCATCCATCAAGTCACCCATATCAGTGCCATCATCTTCATCATCATCCTCATACATCATCATCCATTATTATCTTCATCACAATCATCATCATCATTTGTCCATCCTCCCCTCCACACCATCTTCATTGTAATCATCATTATCATCATCTCCATCAATCCATCCACATCATTGTCATCATCTTCTTCTTCATCACCATCATACATCATCATCTTCATCATCAGCATCCACATCATCTTTATCATCCATCTATTTATCATCATCATCATCATCATCCACATCATCTTCATCATCCATCTATTTATCATCATCATCATCATCATCATCCATCTATCTATCCATTAGAATCTAAATATATATATATATATCAGGACTGATAGTGTCGACCACTTTACCGTCATAGCCTCAAACCTTCTATATGTTAAATATATGGATAATTGTTACCTTCAACTCTGCTCATTTCACAGCCTTAAAAACATCAACAGCAACAACCACCAACAGAACTGAGCGAAAAACCACAGGTCCAGGTGATAATTCTCTGTATAATCATTACAAGTGACCCCTGTCTCATTACACAAAGTCATTTCATTCATTGCAATTATGGAGATATCGACTCGCTTCACTAAGACAGATGGGATAGATTGGACAGTATCAGCAAAGTCTGAATAAACAGGTCTATTACTCTCTGGATCGTTCACCCGAACCATCAGCTTCGAATGACTCGACATTTACCACTTGATCTGAAACTTACTGAGTGCGAAAAGACAGTAATTGGCAGATATGAACGACGGTACAACAACGTGAATTATCTGTCCGCTCCAATCAATAATAACCACGCTTCTCCCAGCATCGGCACCACCGCCACGTCCTGGGAGTGAGAGGTAGCAATTTGACCAGGAGACCGATGAGAAGACAAGTGAATAGAGACAAAAAAAAATAAATAAATGGATGACAGGAGCATGGGAGGTAGAAAAAGAGGAGGGGGCTGCAACCTTTACACCCATCACCTATAGGGCAGGGATATGAACCAGCAGACCATTCATCGAGCTTATCGACTGGGGTGCAAAGCTTTGCAGAAATCAATAACCGCCTCAATACAGCCCATACTAAACATTGGCTTCTTTAATGAGACACCAATGGTAGTTTTCAACCTGGTTTCTCCAGTTAAAGCAATGATTTTCATTGATTTCCATCGCAATTCAACCTGCGTCACCTTTGAGATCTCTGCTCATGTTCCAGTTACAATTAGCAGGTGTGATGTCTCCCTGTCAATGTTATGCAACAACATCTTTAATCTTTATCTGACTGTCTTTGTGGCCCTATGACAATCCAGCACTTGGGTCCAAAGGATTGTAGGTTTGAAACCACCAGCTGCCGGGTTACCATTGAGCATGGCATCACCCCCACACACTGCTCAAAGCTGCCCACTGTTATGGGTTAAATGCAGTGGTAACATGTTGTTGTATGGAGTGGTGTATATCACGTTTATCATCATCATCCTCCTCCTCAGCCTTATTCATCATCCTCATCATCCACATCATCATCGTCTCCATCCATCCAATAATCATCATCATCGTCATCATCATCATCATCATCCATCCATCCATTCATAATCGTCATCATCATCCCTCCATACATCAATACATCTACATCATCTTCATCGTCATCACCATCCATCCAATAATCATCATCACCATCATCGTCCTCATCATCCATCCATTCATAATCATCAATCCATCTACACATCAATCCATCTACATCATCTTCATCATAATCATCATCATCATCATCATCATCTCCATCCATCCATTAATCCATCTTCATTATCATTATCATCATTTCCATCCATCCATCCACATCATCATCATCCACCTCATCATCATCATCATCATCATCCTCATCATCATCTTCATCATCATTTATTCATACATTAATCCATCCCCATCCTCATCCTCCTCATCATCATCATCAGCATCCATAATTACCATCATCGTTGTGTGGTGTGAATCACAATGACACAATGACGTGGAGTTTTCTTTCCTTCCTCAGGGCCCACTTACTTCATCACTAATGTAAACTAAAGAGGAAATACTCTTATCTGTGTTGAGGCAGAGCAGCCTTCTGGCAGAAGTGGAAGAAGATTGACAATTGCGCCCTCATGTGGTAAAAGCTATATTTTTCTGTGCAGAGAGCAGAGCTTGGGAGGGATGGGTTCCTGCAGGTCCACTAATCTCACACTGCTCAAAGCTGCCCACTGTTCGCTCTGGTAATGGGTTAAATGCAGTGGTAACATGTTGTTGTGTGGAGTGGTGTATGTCACGTTTATCATCATCATCATCCTCCTCCTCAGCCTTATTCTTATCCTCATCATCATCGTCTCCATCCATCCATCCATCATTCCATCCATATCATCATCATCATCATCATCATCACCATCCATCCAATAATCATCATCATCATCATCGTCATCATCATCCTTCCATTCATTCATAATCATCATCATCATCGTCATCATCATCCATCCATTCATAATCATCATCATCATCTCTCCATACATCAATACATCTACATCATCTTCATCATTATCACCATCGTCATCACCATCCATCCAATAATCACCATCATCGTCGTCATCATCATCCATCCATTCATAAACATCAACATCATTTCCATACATCAATCCATCTACATCATCTTCATCATTATCATCATTATCTCCATTCATCTATCAGTCCATCTTCATCATCATCATCATCACCATAATCATCATCATCGCATCATCTCCATCCATCCATTAATCCATCTTCATTATCATTATCATCATCTCCATCCATCCATCCACCTCATCCTCATCCTCATCCTCATCCTCATCATCATCATCATCATCATCATCATCATCATCATCATCATCCTCATCATCATCTTCATCATCATTTATTCATACATTAATCCATCCCCATCCTCATCCTCCTCCTCATCATCATCATCATCAGCATCCATAATTACCATCATCGTGTGGTGTGAATCACAATGACACAATGACGTGGAGTTTTCTTTCCTTCCTCAGGGCCCACTTACTTCATCACTAATGTAAACTAAAGAGGAAATACTCTTATCTGTGTTGAGGCAGAGCAGCCTTCTGGCAGAAGTGGTAGAAGATTGACAATTGCGCCCTCATGTGGTAAAAGCTATATTTTTCTGTGCAGAGAGCAGAGCTTGGGAGGGATGGGTTCCTGCAGGTCCACTAATCTCATCAATAGGTTTATTTTACTGAACAAAAAAAATAACAAATATGTTTCATGTATTATGATGAAACCTATTACTTTCCCTCCATCTATAAATTTGTCAGGTAAATACTTTTTCTGTAGGCGAGAGCAATTTGTTTTGGCAACAGGCGGACACAACATGTTGCCAACAACAACAGGCGTACAACGTCATAAAAAAGTCATGACTCCCAGGACTCACAGTGTGTATTTCACCTCCTTGAATACACAGCCCTTGGCTGGAGATTTGAAGAAGGCGTCCTTGAGGAAGACGAGGTCCAGGTCTGGCTTTTCATTCTTTCTGGTGGAGCTCATGCCCTTGTTGGCATGACCCGCACAAGGTCCGATCACAGTGCCCTGCCCTGGGAAAAGGAAAACCATTAAGAGTCCCGTGAGAAGGAAACATTCAAATAGGAAACCATACAGAATAAACAGTGTGTGTGTGCACCGTCGGGTTCCCATGACCTAGAATGACTGGATGTGAGTATGAATGTGAAGGTAGGGGTGTGTTTGTGTTGCTGTGTGCTCTGATTCAGTCAGGAGTGGCGTGTGTTGACCCAGCCATCTTCCTGTACCAGTCTGGTCAGAACCTTCCCTGGAAACAAGCATCAAATTCAGACCAGCAGGGAAAAAAATATTACCTTTGTATTTTTAATTAACCTGTGATTGACATATGAACATAACCAGATCCAACAAACATATTTTTCTTTTTAGATATAAAAGATTGTAATTACAATGTGAGAGGGGGCAAAAAAAGGTTTTGATACCTGACAGGAGTGAAGCAGAAGGAACTCCTTATCTAAATCCAAACATTGGCAGCAAATTCCCCTTTTACTCAAGTAATAGTCAACTAATCTTATGATTTTGTTTAAGACGCAAGAAAGGCAAGATGTTGATATTTTGTCTCATGAAAAATGGGGACGGTGTGTGGGGACGCTGTTGGCTCAGTGTAGTATCTGGGCAGTTGTTGGATTCCAACCTGGAACCTCTCCGGACCTACACTGCCCCATAAAGTTAACATTGGTCAGCTTTGTGCACCTAGGGATCAGTGTGCGGGGATGATGCCTTGCTCATCCCACCCCAGTGGTATCTAGGTAGTTGGTGGATTTGAACCTGGAACCCTCCGGACCACCACTGCACCAAAAAGTGAACGATGGGCAGCCTTACGCGCCCGGGGAGCAGTGTGTGGGGACACTGCCATGCTCAATGCACCTTAGTGGCATCTGAGCAGTGGGTGGATTCAAACCTGGAACCCTCAGGACCACCACTGCACCAAAAAGTGAACGATGGGCAGCTTTGAGCACCCAAGGAGCAGTGTGTGGGGATGGCGCCATGCTCACTGGACCTCAGTGGTAGCCTGGCAGCTGGTGGATTCGAACCTGAAACCCTCTGGAACCAAATCTGCTTCCTCAACCACTTATCCACCGCTGACCCAAATCATAGACATATATTATCAATTAGTTGATTTTTTTATTATTATTATTTTGATGGCCTTTAATAGCCTTTTTACTATTTTATTTTTGATAGAAAAAAAATATAATATATATATACATATATTTTTTTATTATAATTTTGATTTAGTAACTCCTGAATGCTATAATTTGGCCATGCAGTTTTGTTTTTACCCTTGTAGAAATCTGAAAATCATCCTTCTTTATTCAAACATTGTCCACTTAGGGGCAGTAGAGTTCCAGCATTCATCTCACCCCCAGCCCGTGCTGTTCTCCCCCACCTGGTACACCACCAGACACGATTATTCAATACAGTGTACTGTATGTACACAGCACTCACATCTGTAACCGTAACACCATTGGCAGGGTGTAGTTTAGACTGAAGATTTCTGCAGTTCCTCACTGTAATACTCCATCATCTACAGTAATACATCCACACCTACAGTCAGGGACCATAAAAATAACCATTTTTATCAAAGCGAAAAACACACTTTTGCCCACGTTTTTTCCCTTTTTCCCCCCTTTTCAATTTTACTACCACACCTTGGAACAACAACATGCTGCTTTTCATTACTCCACTGCGATTTACTGAGTGTGTGAGCAATTTTAGAAGCAGGGGAGCTGGAGTGCAGTCATTGTGCTTGGTGATGAGCCAGGGCATTAGGAGAAAGAGAGTCCCTAACATCATTTTACCCCCGCTCCCTGCATTCTTGATTGGGCAATCAGAGCAAGGTCACACCCTCATCCGGGTGAGCTAAGCATTGTATATATTATTAACAAGTGTGTGTTAGTGTGTGTGTGTCGTAAGACCTGAGGGGCTGGACTGGGTGGGGGGTTGCTCAGGGGGGATTTGATTATATGAGCATGAAAGCTGAGGTTGAGCAGGAAAGACAAAGGTGGCACTGACTCTCAAGAAATAGATTGAGAAAATATAGACTAAAAACTAATTTCATGTAACATATTTTTCCACAATTTGGAAACAAAAAATCTGGTCCCCAGTTCGACCATAAACCAGATTTTTACAACCCCTGTGATGGACATGCAGTAACCTCCTGGTTATCTTTACAGGCCTGATGTTGAAACAGTCGTGTCCACGCTCCTGCCTGTCCACTTGTGCTTGTGCCTCCTCTTTATATGTGAGTGCACGCATGTATTGTGTGTATATATCAAGGGTGAGGGTGGGGGGGTGATGGGAGCGCCACTGAAAGCATGGTGCAGATTAAAAAAAAAAAGGGGGGGAGTGTGCAAAAG
>JAFBJS010001522.1:280-22937 GCA_016785265.1 Paraplagusia blochii
AAGATCCAGAAGTAATCTCCAAAAATAAAAGTTTTTCAAAAATGACTAAAAATACATTCATTCGTCTTAAAATACTTAGTTATTAATATTTTGGGGGTTAAAATTGTGTTTTTTATTATTTTTGGGTTTGGAGACTAGTGATCACTGTGAAATACTGTCCTCATAAGATCCTGAAGTAATCTCCAAAAATAAAAGTTTTTCAAAAATGACAAAAAATGCATTCATTTGTCTTAAAACACTTAGTTATTAATATTTTGGTGGTTAAAATTGTGAAAAAAATTTTTTTGGGGGGTTGAGAGATTAGTGATCACTGTGAAATACTGTCCTCATAAGATCCAGAAGTAATCTCCAAAAATAAAAGTTTTTCAAAAATGACTAACAATGCATTCATTTGTCTTAAAACACTTAGTTATTAATATTTTGATGGTTAAAATATTGAAAAATCTTTTTTTTTTGGTTGAGAGACTGATGATCACTGTGAAATACTGTCCTCATAAGATCCAGAAGTAATCTCCAAAAATAAAAGTTTTTTAAAAATGACTAAAAATGCATTATTTTGTCTTAAAATACTTAATTTTTAATATTTTAGTGATTAAAATTGTGAAAAAACATTTTTTTTGGGTTGAGAGACTAGTGATCACTGTGAAATACTGTCCTCATAAGATCCAGAAGTTATCTTCAAAAATAAAAGTTCATCAAAATTGTCTAAAAATGTTTTGATTTTTCTTTAAAAAACTTAGTTATTTATGTTTTGTTCGTTAAAATTATGAAAATTTAACAATAAATTCAGTTTACAGACTAGTTATTGTAGTCAAATTCTGTCCTCCTAATTCCCAGAAGAAATCTCCAAAAATAAAATTTTCTTAAATATGACAATAAATGCATTCTTTTATCTTAATTTACTTAGTTATACACATTTCCGTGGTTAAAATTGTAAAAATGTATCATGTTTCTGTTTTCAATCTTTTGTGATCACAGTTAATAGTCGTGCAAATCAACTATTTCACTACTTATCAAGTCATGATACTTTCTTAGAGTCTCAAACATGAAATAAGCTCATTTCTGGCTGATCTCTGGTACCTTCGCTCCTCTGGTCCTGGACTCCTCTGGTCCTCTATCTGATTGGCTCAGTCATCACCTGTCCTGGTCCACTCTCTCCTTCTTTTCTCTCTTCTTCATGCCATAATATTTTAATATTTTCTGATCTGTCTATTTTACAACTTTACTCTCAGAGAAAAGTGGGGAATGTGGTGATAACAGAGGTGGGAAATATCATCACAGAAATAATGGAGGGAAACTATCGTGATGGTGGAGAAATTCCTGCGATCCTGTTAAATCTATGGCTTTACTCTCATCCGTGGTGGATAAAAGTCTGCATCCGATTTCCAGCCCGTCCCTGTACATGTGGCTAATATCAAGTCGGTCTAAGACAGCGTCTTTTTGTCCCACTGAAGCACAGCTGCCTGCAGACGTTTCCTCTTCGCTCCTCTTAGTCTTATTGGTCCTGAAAGCAGCATTAACCAATGAAAAGCCTCGGTCTGAGCGCGGAGTAGAGGACGTTCATTAGGGCAGTTACAGACTGTGACAGTAATTACAGCAGCAATCACTTCACATCCTTCCTGTCTCTGCCACATTTCACGACTACTGACTCCTTTGGAAAACAGTCAAATTAAGACTCATTAAGTCACTCTGAGGTTTTTAATTGAAACACACTTTGAAAAGTCAAACATTCGTCCTGCATTTCCCGCCCTGCACTCCTTAATTATTTCAATAAAGGAGAAGGAATTCCCTCAGGAACCCTGGCCCTGAGCTTTATAGAAGGCAGCAGCCTCATTAGAGGATCAGTGCGTCAGGAGGTGAAGTTCTGATCTCCATGTGCTGGTCACAACATGACACCGTGATGAAAAGTGATCAGTTTGAAAGAGTTCATGTTCAATCAATCAGGGCTGATGTGGAGAAGAAGAGACGGTTGTTTTGTTGTTGGAAACAACAACCTCAGATCCATGAAACCTGGTGAGTCACGTCAACCTGCTCCGTCTCTGACTGGTTCTGGTCCAGCCCCTAATGAGGGCTTGACCCTGATGGAGGTCTAATTGCAGCGGGTCGTGGTCATAATACCTGTGTACCTGTGTTGGTGTTTGTGCATGAGTGTGTGTGTGTTTATGTGTGCGTGTGTGGCGGTGATAAACACACTGTGATGTCACCAGAGGAAAGCGAAGGCTTCAGGAGTGAGATCACTTCAATTAGAGTGTGTGTGTGTGTGTGTGCGGTAATCACCGAGCAGAGCTACTCACTAGTGCAAGTGTAGCAGCGCTGGCAGGCTAATGAGGAGGAAGACCAAAAAAAAGGGCTGTGGTTCAAGTCCTTAACAAGTTACAGGTGAAGTTCCATCTAAACAAACAGATAGTTTATCCTGTCTTTTTTGGAAACTTTTTCACTTTTATGTTGCTCACACACAGCAGAGGAAGTTTATGTGAAAACACCACATCCATGGAAACAGCCTTTATCCCGGTCTTCATGAGGAGAGCTGCTCAGCTTTTCTGTTCCCTTTGAAGGTCGGTGCCCAGTTAAGGCCGACGACTGCAGTGGAATTAACTTCTGATTAAAGTTTGGACAAATAAACAAGAGGATGAAGAAGACTGTGCAGCATTTCCACTATAGTTTGTGTTCATCTTTCTGGTATAACTTTTATCTAAAGAAGATCTTATTGCCCTAAAATCTTTGTGAAAAAGAATTGAAGAAATAAACGGATAAAAAAAGCTCTGACAATGTTTTAAAAACATTATCGGCACTTTATGACATCAAAATTGGAGTTTTGTTAAATACAAAAAAATAAATCATTTTCAAGAAGTTATTTCATTGATGAAAAAGCTGAGTGTAACGAAACAATTTTCTAAAACATCCCCAACAATTCATTTTCAGAATGCTATATTTTAATGAAACACGTGGAGAAAAAAAACTTTTTTTGAAAAAGGTTTATCTGAATTTTTTTTTAATTTTGCCAAAATATCCCATTTTTTTTCAGTTTTTGTCAAAATGCTATATTTTGAATAGAAACGAGCAGATAAGTTAATATCTTTATATTAAATGTTTTATACAATTTTTTCAAATTCTCATTAAACATTAGGGATTTGCAAAAAAAAAAGGTTTCACAAAAAAATGCTTTCACAAATGACCACAATTGATTTTTATTCAAATATATTACTAAAAAGAATTCAAGACCTGACAAAAAATTAGGATTTTGCCATTAGTATTTGGAGAAATAGTTAGTTTACAAAAATTCTAAACATCGGAAAAATATAGAGTTTTACCAACAGATTGCAGAATTCTTTTTATTATTTTTTTTTTTTTTAAATTTTGATTAGAACACCAAGAAAGAATAGGATATTTAAAATAGTTTGCCAAGAAATGTTTATCAAAAAAATTAAACAGAAAAAAATGTAAAATTTTTATGTAGAAATTATTAACATTTTAAAAACAAAAAACGAAATTAAGGGTTTTGCTGAAAGAATTCAAATAAAAAGATATTTTTTCAAAACAGTTTTTTTTATTTAATTGAATTTTTTTTAAGATTATTTACATTTTTTAAGATGGTACAAAATATTTGTTTTTACAAAAAAAAATTCCTTAATTGTTTTTGAAACATTTTTTTGAGAAACATGCAAAAATGAGTAATTTCTAACACTTTTTGCAAAATCTTTATCAAAACTTTTCATCTTTTTTTATGAGAAATAACTAGTAGGGTTTAACTGTTAAAGTCATCTTTCTTCTTCTGTAAGCTCTTCTACCGTCTCCTCTTTGGACCTTTCAGCCTGAGCGGAGAGACTTGTGTTACCAACCAGAGCGGGCCTTCAAAAATAAAATGGCAGACGTAGGTGAGACCGTCGTGGACAGATGGAGAGGAGAATCTGATCATTTTACAAATAAAATGTCACGTTTTTTGTGGACCAGTGATGGTCCGCAGCCCAGGGTTCGGGAACAAAATGAAAAGTATTTTAGTATTTTTAGTATATGATTAACAACTGTCATCATTTTGCAGCATTTCCTCTGTGGAATTCTCTCAGTGTCTCCACAGACACAGGAGGTTGGAGGTTGGACGGAGTATAAACACCAGTGACTTGAATGGGAAACCAGCGGCAGCCACTGGTTTTACCCAGAAGCCCCGGCCTCTCGTCCTGGGATTCTCTGGACCAAACACAGGTGGAACAATGAAGACAGACAACAGTGGAGGTGAGACAGGGAGATGTTGTGGGAGGAATGAGAGAGAGACACTGGGAGACTGAGATGTTTGCTATGCTTGAAAGGAAAACAGTGCCATCTAGAGCCTTTCTGTGTCACAGGAATGTTTTTCTATTCACTCAGGTCGTAAAGTTCTAAGACGGAGGTGGAAAATAAAAAAAATAAAAATAAAAAAAACGTCTGGTGTTTAGGACTAAAAGCTGCTACAACATCAGAATAAATTAATTTTTGACAAAAAATAAAAGAACTCTGTGTTGATCGGAAAGGAAGTTTTTTCAAATTAAAATGAATTAACCTGAAATAATGAGACAATTCAATTTCGACTTCTGAAAAAAGTGGAAAAAAATCAAAGAATCACAGGAGAAACTGTGTGACAGCTTTACTGTTTACATAAATAAATAAACAAATAAATAAAAATGGACAAAGATGAACAGGTAAACACAGGTGAACCCTGCTGGGATGTAGTTTTAACTAAAGTAGCATTTAATAATAACTTAATGACTTAATAAAATGAAACATACGTCGATGTTTTACATCATAGTGTTATTTTTGGTTCTTTTCGTGCAGCGTTTGTCGTTTTACAGGTGACAAGGTTTCATAGATACAGGGTTTTTTAAGGCAAACAGATCAAAATAATCTCCATCTTCATCTTCACACGTTTCCACCAAAAGCAAAAAACAAATATGAAACATAAAAATGAACTGGCACCGGTTCTGGTTCTGGACAAGGTTCTTTTCATTGTCTCTGTTGAAAACCTTCAGCAAAACAACATGATTTTCTCCTCACGGCAGCAGAACGAGAAAACAAATCAACACAAATGCACAAATAATCAAACTGTTGTGTCAGTTCAGGTGGAGCAGGAAGTTCTTAATTGGTTCTGGAAGAGGTAACGAGGGAATCTGGGCCAGACGACTTTTGCCCAACGTTCCACGGATCCTGATCCGACACAAGTGTGTGAGTCTGCTGGGACATCCTGAGGAGAGAGGAGGGTGAGGAGGGTGAGGAGGGTGAGGAGCAGGAGGAAGAGGTGTTGGTGACACAAATAACAGAAAAACAAAAACTGCACTGTCGTCCTCTGTGTGCTGCAGTACTCACTCCTGGCCTCTAGGAACACTCTCAGGGCCTCGCTGTCCACTCTCCTCCTGTTGTTAGCCTCCAGGCCCGACTCGTCCCAGGGCACCAGGGCTGGGTTGGCTCCGTGGTCCAGCAGCAGGTGGACGAAGGCTTCTTCACATCCGTGACGCAGCACCGCATCCAGCAGGCAGGAGGCCAAGCCGCGGGTCAGGGCCTCGTGGCAGACCGGCCCGGTGTAGTTGAAGTCGGGCTGAGCGCCGGCCTGGAGCAGCAGCTGGAAACAGTGGAGGTGGTGGTAGGCGGCGCTGATGTAGAGAGGACACACCACCAGGGTGTTCAGGGTCCGAGCACTTAAGAGGAGTCGGGGGCCGAGCTGGTGGTCCATGTCCACGTCAGCGTTGAACCTGGAGAAGGAAGGAGAGAAGAAAAGGACGACGATGATGATGGAGCAAAACCGTGGACTACAACGGACCTGGTGTCAATAAAATATTTGAAATAAAGACGTGAGACGTTAAAGACATAATATATATAAATACATTTATTTTGTATTCATATAAAAAGACACAGAAAAGTCCTCACCTGATCAGCTCCTGCAGGATGTCCGGTCTTCCCACCCGTGCAGCGTGGTACAGCGGCGTGCTGCGATGGTGTCGACTCCCGTTGGGATCAGCTCCAGCCTCCAGGAGGATCCGCACACAATCCAGGTGACCGTTGACCACGGCCACGTACAGCGCCGTCTGACCTTTGACGTCAACCAGGTCCACGTCGGCTCCCTGGGAGATCAGGTAGGCCACGCAGGCGGCGTGACCGGCCGTGGCCGCGATTCGCAGCGGCGTGCAGGGCAGACAACCACAACACCACACGGACTTCTCGTTGATCCTCCTGGTACCAGGACAAGGACAAGGACAAGAAATGGATTTAAGTTATTTTTATTGTCCAAAAATTTTAGAAAAGTTCAGTGTTGACTGATATTGACTCTATATAATATAATATCAGGAAGAATCGACAATTCTTGTTGCCTGGATTTTGCCAAATTTAAAGTGCCTTAAAAATAGATTTGGGGATAAACAGATGTATATTAAGGTACAGGTCCCTAGATGGCAGCATTGCAGCTCCTTTAATTTATAGTCATAGAGTTGTTTGTGCAGATAATTGGATGTTCGGACTGTTGGAGTCACAGTGATTGGACAACATTGGCAGAATGTTAACAACAGACAGAACAGATCAGAACATTTACTGCCTTCTCTGGACTATAAGTTGCTCCAAAGTGATTGTTGCTCCAACTGTCAGTGTGAAAATAATAATATATTTTAATATATGGTGTTGATTCACTCAGTGTCTTTGCCTACTGTCTGAAGGTGTCCTCCTGCAGCAGGTTCCTCACAGTGTCCAAGTCTCCTACGTAGGCGGCGTTGTGGAGCCTCATGTCGTCCTGGTCCAGAGGTTTGTCACAGAACTGTTCCTGGAGCCACTCCTTCAGGTTACGACCTGGTGGAGCAGGAAGGAAAAGACTTGAAACCAAGTCCATTTTTAACGTTGAACATATTTTACACATCACAAAGTATCTTTACTTGCCAACAGCAACAAACTCTCTGAAATCATGATTTTTCTTTTAGTTTAAATTATAATTTAAAAAAATGATCATATATTTAACTTGGACTCTGCTCAGCTCTCACCGACCGCGTTTGGCCCACGAGCCTCAGGTTTGACTATGTAGTTAAAAGGCTCTGGAATTGACTTGAACTGGTAAAATGTTGATAATGACTCTTGATGTTGATGACAACAGACTTACTGCCTTACAACGCCCCCCCCCCCGACACACACACACACCCACACACACACACACACACACACACACACACACACACACACACACACACACACTGTCATGACTCAGCCCGCTGTACCTGCAGCGGTGGCGCTCGGCAGGTCAGAGACCGTGATGAGCGGAGGGAAGTTGACCGGCCGAGGACCGTCAGCGTCGGCCTGAGCCTCCGGAGCCTCCGGCCCCCCGTCAGCCATTCTCCTGCTCGGAAACAACCTCAGACCCGGGTGAGCAGCAGAGAGTCCGTCCGTGGAGGAGAGAGAAACTCGGTGTCAGTCGAACCGGATCAGAACAGTCCGTCAAAACAGATAAACACAAAAACAAAAACAAACGTGACTGTGTTGACGATGACGACAGAGTCCGCTGTGCACGGAGTGCTTCTTACTTCCGGTCTGCTGTCAGCTGATCGATTTAAAGAGACAGGAGACATTTACGTCCACAGGTGAATGAAGACAAAACACACTTCGATTTTGGAATTATCAATGAGGAAGTTTGATGGGACATTTTTACCAATAGTTCAATTGTCAAAATTGTTCAAAAATGTCACATTTCGATATCAACCAATATCGATATAGCCGGAGTTTATTTATTTATTTATCTGCACAAACCACCATATCATATTAATTAAATGAGCTGCTATGCTGCCATCTAGTGACTTTCTGATTCAAACATCAGTTTGGCTGATATTATTCAATATCCTTACTTAAAAATATGACAATTATAGAGTCATGACTTAAGATTATACTATAAATTGAACATTCTAAAAAGTACACTTAGTACTTTGCCTAGCATTTACTGGTGGACAGTCAAGGTGTGGACCTGCTGTACGGCCCTGCAGCTGTATGTTCTCAGCTGGTGGATCTCAGCAGGGACTTATGAGTTATGTGTGTGGGTACGACTCCCTCCACGGTCCAGCGACACCAAGGCCGGGGTGGTAGTGTAAAAATAACTGGACAGGTCAGCGGTTCCACGTCTTCCCAGGAGGGGGCAGGTTCCTCACGGATCAGGTTCTGAGGGTAAGTTGATCTTGGGGAGCAGGTTAGCAGCAGTCGCAGACGGGCCGCGCACCGGAACCATTCCAGGGTCAAACGGTTCAGTGCTGCACAGAATGTACTTTATAAGTTTGATTATTGTAATTTAAACTTTTAAATCAAATCATCAGAGTTGATTCAAGGGTCTACAGGGAACATGATCCATCACTGCTGAACTCAAACCTGCGAATGAGTAAAATGAAGAGAAAACAAAAGTCTTTGGAAAGTTTCTTAGCTCTAGAGAGAGGAGACATGGTCCCTAAACCCTGGCCCGTGGACCAGCACTGGTCACTGGGTAAATTAATACCAGGCTGCAGAGGAAAAACATATAACTTGGATTATTTAAGTTCAATTTATCATCTGCTTCTGAACTACGTTTTATTTTGAAAAATGATTGGATTACAGTACTGATAAACTCCTACACAGGCAAAATGAAAACAAAGGTCTTTCAGCTCAGGATCTATTTGGATTTATCTAATAAATATAATTTATCTAATAAATATAATTTATCTACTAAATATAATTTCTTATGAATATATTGACTTGTTGTTTTCTTGCATCCAGTCTGTGCAGAATAATACGTGATGAGAAACTCTTTCGTGACTTTTCAGAACTCCCCTGTTACCAGGACGCTGCTAACAAAGTTGATACACAGCGGTCGATTCATTTCATCCGGTTCCTGAAATAAACATGGTCAGACATTTGACTGGTCCATGGCTCTGAGGACCAGCAGTGAAGAAAATCCCCACTCTCCATGGTTCAAGTATGTCTTAGACTCAAGGAGTAATTCCCTTTGAAGGATTACTTCAGTACTAGAAACTGAATACTAAATAAAGTATAATGTGATTCTAATCTAGTATTAATGAACACAGTCGGGTGAAGAGCTCAATGGAGCTCAGTCCATTCAAGGTTCAGCTCATGTTCAGAGTCAAGGCCTCTCCTTCAGCCTGGACACAGGGACCAGAGTCCATAACTGCAGAGTAAGAGGTGAAGTCACTCATTAGCAGCATCGAGTATTGTCCCATTCAAAGGGTCAAACAGACCAGGGTCCACAGTCAGAGTCAAGAGGCGACCTGGTCTCCTCAGGGATCAGAGCTCAACAATGAGAAGTTACTCACAGGTGAACAAAGAAGCCGTTCTCCTCCTGGACTCAAGTTTTAGAACCACCTGCTGGGGCGGGGGTTGGGGTTGGGGTCTGAGTCGGGGTCCGGCGTCTGTGCTGCAGGCAGGTGTGTCTGCTTCCTGTAAGAGGCTAAATCTCCGACTTGCATCACGGATCCGGCTGAATGGCTGTTCGCCTGCTCCGCTCACCTGTTTTGTGAGTTGCAGCTGTTTCATAGATTATTGAAGGAAAAAAGGAAAAAAAACTGCAGAAGAAAAGCCTTAAAAGTCAAACGTTTACACATCTGTCATCTGAGCGGGTGTTGGAGGAGTGAGAGCAGCCAGAGCCAATTAGAACTCACAAAAAAAAAAAAAACAATGTAAAATGTTTGTGAAGATTCACCTTCATCCAGAGAGTTCTTCTTCTTCTTCTTCTTCTTCTTCTTGAAGCTGGAAAGACTGAACAACATCAACCCAGGGACAGACGTTCACGTTTCACCGTTTATTTTACTCCACTACAAAATTATACATATTTATATATATATATATATTTATATATCTATATTTGTAATACAATCTCCACATATACAAATGTACAAAATGACAAGAAGCTGAGGTTATGAAACAAGCTGTGAAACTGAAGTCAGATTTATGTTGGTGAAATCAGAAGAATACTGACCAGGAATAAAGTCAGACCAAAACATTTTCAGTACGTTTTTTTTTTAAATAAAACTCTTAAATAAATAGCACATCGTTTTTTAAAAAAATGTATCAAATCCTCAGGAGATGATTCTACTGGAGCCTAGAGAACAAACAGCTCATTATCACTATTGCTTGTACAATTCAAAGAGATGAAATGAGATGAAAGATTCCTAAGAGCTATAAAAAGAAGTAGGAAAATATTTCACTTTCAGCGTAACAGTACAGACCCTCAAACCTCAGCAGAGGACGTCCCACAGATGCTACAGTACAATCCCCTCCACACGGTCACTGGGACAAAACTCAAGCCTTTTGGTCTCGATGTGAAAATGTTTGTGTGTATTTTTAATGAATTTTTGGAGAGAGACAAAAGATATAAGATATAACACTGTTTTGCTTCCAAATATAAAAAAACAAACTACTCAAAAGTGACACAGTGCTTGAAATGGAAGCCTGAACGAGGAAAGAAGTGAGTTTGGTCTTCAGTCAGATGATCTGCTAGATATTTCAGGAAGGAATTACTCGGAGCGTAACTTGAAGATCAAGAAGACCAAGATAAAGGCCTGTTGACATTTTATAATGTATCTGTACAAAACAATTGATTCAATGAGCTGCAAAGATGCCACCTAGTGACTTTACTATGTACTGTGCAGGAAGTAATATCGTCCGAAAATATTGGACATCCCTAAAAAAAACAAAAAAGACAGAAGAACTGTGATTGTGGTCAGTGATTCCCTTGAGTCAGTGAGCAGCTTCATCAGTCGACCAATCACCACCGTTCAACACGTTCTCAGAAACAGGAAGTGGTGTTTCCCACCAACCCTTACGTTCTGGTGCTTTGGCCCAAAAGCACTACAGTACAGCAGCCGTAAGCAAACACTACAGACAACAGTGACAGAGGACGAGCTGCTGCTGCTGCCGCTCTGTCAGCTGGTACAGGTTTATTCTTCAACTATCTTCACTTCCACAAAGGCACCGTGACAACTGGGGTAAAAAGTCAATGGGAGTGTGGAGGAGGTGCAGGTGGAGGAGGTGGTGGTGGTGGTAGGAAGATCTGTTTTATTCATTCAGTCAGTCATTCCTGCAGCTCCTCATCTGATGGCACAGTGTCAAAGTCTTCTGTCTCATCTGTCCCGCTCTGTGGGGACGGGCTGTTCAGGAGTGCGTGAGGTTTCAGTGCAACTTGGAAATTTTACCCCCGTCCTCTCAGGTTTTAAAAGAGGAGATCCCAGTCACCATCCTCTGGATCTTCTCCTCATTCTTCAGTATGTTGAATCTCACGGCACAGATCCTGTCCTGCTGGTCCTTGATCTGCTGCTCCAGCTCAGCTAGTTCTGCCTTAAGAGGATCCAGGGCCACGTCTGTCGCTCTGGAGCACAGACCAAAACACACAAACCAGATCAATCTTGACTAATTATTGTATTATCATCTGATATGAGCCCCTGATCTTGGGGCTCACTCACCTCTGCTCCTCCTGCAGGGCCTGGGCCAGCTCCTTGTTCTCCTGCTGCCACATCTGCCACTCGGCCTGCATGGCGTCCCTGTCCTCCTGGAAGTAGTCGATGATTTTACCCAGAGGAAGAGAGTTACGACACACGGTCTGGATAGATGAACGCAGTCGCTCGATGTCCCGTGTCACGATGTCCCGTTCCTCCTTTCTGGCTGCTTCTGACATCCACTTCTGCAACACAAGCAGGAGAAGGTTTGATGAGCACTGAAGGTAAACACTGAAGGTTAGGGTTTCAGCAACAATCTGATGATACAACATCACCAGGGCCACCAAATAAAAATCACACTAAAAGTACATTGTCGTGAAATATATTCATCTTCCAGTTTAAGCCTGTTTAGTTGAAGACAATGCTGAGATACTGGCAGGAATTGAAGAAAGACTCTGATGATCACTTTTTAAGGTTTCAGTTGTTCTGCCTACCAATATATTCAATAAAAATACATTTTTAACCAAATTAAGTGAAATAATTTTTTTGGAGTGAATTGCAGCACTATCTGTGGGGTTCCACTGTAGGAGTTGATCAGACATGGGGTAAATATTTTGACCAAGTATGGGTCATAAAATAGAGCAAATAAAAGAGGAATTTCTGTGAACTAAAATGACTGGTGTTTAAGTCATGACTTAAGGCTTAAATACTAAAGCACAGTTTAGTTTATCTACTGGGAATATTCTGGAAATTGCAGGGAAAAGGCAGGAGGATAAAATATACACGTTTGCTCAGGTCTGTTCTTGATGGTCTGATGGTGGTGAAAGGTTCTCAGAGCTGCATCAAAGACACCAAACATTTGTGTGTCCATTGACCATAACATAAAACCCCTCTTTGAGAATCCCACCTCTGCGACCGCTGCACCCAGACTGTGCTTAGTGGTTTAGGACTTGGAGGCTATAAATGTTGAGACCTGGATTCTCCGACCTGGAGATGTTTATGGAGATCAAACGTGTGGTTGGACTGAGCTGCTCCAGGCTGGCTCACCGGCTGACTTTCCTTGGGGGTTTGGGGAGGGCCAGGTTTTGATGGTGCAGAGGAGGGGAAGGTCTGAGGGGGGAGGGAACCTCCCCTGGCAGCGAGCAAACTCAAGGATGTTTGCTCAGCTGGGCTTCACGAGGCCTCGGTGTGTGTGTGTGTGTGTGTGTAAAAAGTGAAAGTACTCAGGACTGCAACCCCAAAGTCACACACACTCACACACCGAGGCGAGGATCGGGTGAAGGCTACGGTGGACACACACACAGTCCCCGCCGCTGCAACCGCTGCTCTTCGTGTCCTGTTTGTTTAAGTAACGGGCGGCGGTGACGGTGGCGCTGTTTGACTACAGAACCAGAGAAATACCATCACGTCCACAACATTCACGGCTTCTGACGTCGTGTGAACTCACGGCAGCTGCTCCTCAAAACATACAACCTGTCACACGGACAGTTTGGACCTGACGTGGACCCAGTATCTGTTGTGTCATTGCACCACATGACCGGGTCATAAAGGAACGCAGTTTGACAAGAAACAAAAACCATCTCACTCATCCAGGTCTGTTTTCCAGAGTTTAGGTCAAACTAAGGCTCGTTTGTGGAGGTTCATCCAGGTCTTTTAATCCTAAAATGGTTACTTTGAGGTCAAGTGGAAAAAGTAGGTTTCATCTCATCCATAAAGAACAGAATCCTCTTGACTGGAAGGTGAAACGTCTTCAAGAAACCTTCTATGACCAGTTGCCCTGGAAGTATCTATTTTTAGATACAAATAAACCCCTTGGATAAGAACCAAACTACGCCCCGCGCCCCAAGGTGTCCTCGGGTGGAGAGAGCTCATTTCTGTCAACTCCACTCTCTGCGGTGGCTGAAAGTGTGAGGGTTAAAACGCCTCGGCTCTGGAGTCCCTGTGCGAGGTGGGTGGCTTTCCACTGGGGGCTTTGAACCCTGTAGCTAGACAAACACTCTACGGCTCATTCCGTCTGCCCGTCTGTGGTGCTGCCCAGACTGGACCCCCACCCTCCCACCCTCCCTCTCTGTTGGAAAATAAAAAAGAAATCCTGGCAAGAAGACGTAGGTCCAGGTGGATATAAATCACACATTTATGAAGGTCCCTGTCAGAACGGCCGGGACTTGAGACGTGCCTCTGGTTTTCTGTCTCTTACATACAATCATACAACAGCGTTCTGATGTGGTGACTGCAGGGGAACGCTGGGTGGGGGTGAGACGGGTGGTGTAGAGGGAGGGTTTTCTCATTATCTCAGACATGATGAAAGCTCCAAGAAATGGAGAACACAGAGCACTGGGTGAGGCCAAGGGGGCAGGAAGGCCAGACTGGGGTAATAAAGTCCGCTGTCTCCAAAATCTTGGTTATAAAACTACGATACTACGAACTGGGCAAAAGTTTTAGTCCAGACAGGTTTTAAATTTAAACACTAAAGTGAGGACCGTACGGCGTTGGTGCAGAGTTGATAATGAACCAAGGAAACCTCACAGGACAAATCAAGTTAATTGGAAAACACATGTAGAAATGTGTTTTCTCCAGTGAAGAGAAAACATTCTTCAAAGTTTCCTCTGACAAGAAAAACAACTCGTCAGAATCTGATCCATTAGAGACAGAACAACCTCCTGGGTGTCATTAACAAGGACAACAACGGTCCACACATATCTGAAAGAGGGGGTGGAGGAGGAGGTGGAGGAGGAGATGAAGACTGGAGAAAAAGAAACAAAGGAGGAGAGATGGAATCAAACCTTGGACCTTATACATGGGAGACAAGGATCCCTGTTGGACTGAGAACAAGACACTGCTTCAATAGTTGGTCTTCAACTCAGACCTATAAGATGCAGCAACATATAAAAAAATAACCAGACTGCCTTCCACCAGCCTGGGTACCAGTGGTGTGTTGACAGTGGTCCAGGTCCAGGTCCAGATCCAGATCCAGGAAAACCAGACCTGTACTCAGGTTGTTGAACTCAGATGGACAGACTTCCACCAGACTGGGTTAATTTTTCAGCAACAAGAATGAAATCGATGAGAAATCAACCTGGTTTCTCACCCACTGTGAACCTGTGAGGTTCAACCTGAGGTTCATTCATAAAAGTCTGTCACTGTGGACCATCGAGCTTCACGAGCACATGAGTGAATTCCACCTGCTCAGCGTAGAAGAATATATTATAAAGTGAGTATGAGATCAGTTGGAAAGAGTTGGGAAACATCATCAGTCATCAGAGCCCAGTCTTCAGACAGACATTTTCATCTTTACAGTCAGTTTGTTCAGATGATCTGAAGTCCAAACCAGGAGACCAGAACTGAACGTTGTTGTGAGGTCTTCAACCATCTTTTTTTGCCCAGAAGATCATTCCAAATTCTGGCTAGATCATAAAAATAACTTGGAGTCAGTGAGTTGAGGTGAGGAGAGAGTCTGACGTCCAGGGAGGTTACAGGATGTTGTTGTAAGGTCACTGTGGTCCCTGAGGGGGACAACGGAGACCTCTGCTGGGAGGAAACCTCCTCAGGGACCAATAGCTTTAGTAACTGACAACAAAAAGTTTGAAAAAACAAAAATGTGATTCACAAAATACATGAAAGGAAGGAAGTTCTTAATAAAATAGATGTTATTGTCAGAGTTCCCAAATCAAACATATACATTATTTCAATCAGTCCTGTCCTACATCCACCTACATCCACCACCTCCTTTAAATGTTAGTGAAAAGAAAACCAAGATTTTAGTTTTTTTTCTCAGCTCAGGGTGAAAGACCTAGAGAAGAGACTGGAGAAGAGCCGACGTCTTCAATAAAAGCAGAAAACTGACTTAAACAGACAATTCCAAGAGTCCTACTGAAGTCAGAGTTCAGTGACAGGTTGGTCTCACATTAACCCTGGGTTTCATAATCTGTGATTAACGAAACCTTCAAAACTGCTCCACCAACTGGAGACCAGGAGTTCTGCATTAATGACTAGACAATATTACAGTAGGATGCTGCTAATTAAGTTGATGAAAGTCCATTAACGTGGATTAGAAGATTAATATGACATAACTGTGTGACTGGAATAGAAGAGTTTTTATGAGGGTTCAATAATTTTTTTAGTTGTAGACAGAGACCGAACCGTGAAAAAAGTCCATAGTGCAACAATTGCTGGATTTTTCTGGTTGAACTAATTTCCACCAAGTCAAAATGAGCTCCAGTGCAGTGATATGACTGATGGAATGCCACTGGGTCATTTCCTTAAGTTTCTACAAAAAAAAACCCACTGAATGTTTATAAAGACACGGAGCTGTGTTTGTTTTCCTGACAATCCTGCAGAGAGCACCACGGCCCCTCAGCTCCGTGCCTCTCACTCAGCAGCCGTCCATTTGTACTCCGCAAGGTTTATTTATACATTACAAACCTTCATCAGGGCTAATTTGATGGGGGTAAAAACAGAGGGGGAAAGAGTACACAAAAATTCTTATGAAAACGCAGCTGCTGGAAAGAGTGGATTCTGACTGAATACAAAGAGAAGTATCATGGAAATACATAGCAGGCTGTCAGGGGGCGCTGCTAAGGTCATCCTCATAAATATACACAACAGCCCTGAGTCTCACACACACGCGGTGGCTGGACCAGGCAGAACACAATCATGGGTTGGTGCCAATCCCGTTTGTTTTCACATGAGTCAGGAATATGAATAACAAAGAACAGGAATCACAACGGAAACAACCAGAGGCCACATTTATAAAATACACAACGTGAACAGGATTGAGACCAAATCCCCGCTGCGTTTTGATAAACAAGTGCCGTTTGGAAACGTCAATTGCTGCAGATGAAATTTCAGAGCTGTCATACCACACAGAACGAGGAAGCTCAGTATTTACACTGCTGCCCCCATGAGTTAGACCGTGATTACGGGAGGAAAAAAAAAAATACGGACTATTAGGCCGACCGCTGCACCCTTTCATGTCAGGAAGGAAGTCATTACAGTTCTTTATACAGCTGACGAGGCAAGGCCAGTAATGATGGAGGGTTGGACTGGTCTGGTCAACACATACCTGCACTGGGCTGCAGCCCAGAAGAACAAGAACCTCCAGAATGAGGCTTTTCAAATATTGACAACTGAAGAAGCTGCACGGAAACAACAAGGATTCAAACCCAAACTACCAGAATGTGTCTGAGTTCCACAGATAACTAAAAAAAAATCACATTGTTCATAAACACAGTTTATGAAGAACATTAACTAACCATTAACTAACATTAACTAACCTGGTTAATTCATTTTCAAAATGACTAATATTGAACCATTCAATGAACTCTATTAAGCGCCTGATAAGGAAGATGCTATTATTTCATCCAATACAACCATCGTCCATCCACCTGACATAGTTAGGTTATTAAGTTAGTTAAGTTGAGCAAAATATAGGACAACCAAAACAGGTGAGAAACACTGACCTCTAGCTGTTGTAACTGGTCTTTCTGCTCCAGTTATAGAAACTTTATCTTTTCTCAGTGAATTAATTGTGATTAATTACAGTAACACTCCAGTCCACAGCAAATCAGTGAATAAATGTAAAAATTCTGCAGGTTTTTCATGTCTATTTTGTGTCTTCATATTGGATCTGAGGTTATATTGAGTTAAAGTTCCTCACCCGGATCTGAATAACAACTTTTCCTGGACTCTACTATCTTCAGTTGGTAGCTCCAGCTGGTAGCCTCGGCTGAGGCCCATCAGGTGTGAGTTATGAGGGGTGTCTGAAGCCACAGTTAGCAGGGATAGATCAGGGGCCTTAGTGCATGAGTGACAGTCCAAAAACAGAGCATCCCTGAGAGTCAGGGTGGTCAGCTATGAAGAACATGCTTCAGTGAAGAGGACCACCCAAAGCAGACAGCGTACACCACCTCACACCACAGACTGCAGACCAAACTGTACGTTTCACACTGACTCACACTCCAAATAATGATGAAACAACACACACCGTTCTGCCTGATAAATAACAAGGACACAATGGAGCAGAGGAACCATCGGTCAGAGTCACACCTGAGGTCACACCATCTCTCTGGACACATCTCTAATCCTGATGTGTTGAAGTTACGCAACTTTTTATGACTGAATGATTTAAGGGAATTATTTTCAACCTGTTTATGGAACTGTTCTGTAGCAGGTGGAGTCTGATCACTGTTGAGCCTTAAATGTGTTTTTTTGTCCTGAATTCCCTGGTTTTCTTAAAAAATTAACCTGTGTGTCGTCTACAGTTTGATCTTTGATGTTACATTTATGGATCCACAACAACAAACAAAAACACAGCGAAGTGGAGACTCCATAGTTATTATCAGTATTTATGTACAGGCAAGGATGAGGAAAAAGACGTCCACTCACAAAACGTATTCTCCTGAAGGCAGAGATTATTTTTGCATGATGCTTTAATGTATGTGTTACAAAAATGTATTAACTTGATTTTACCTGTTCTTTTTAGGCAGATTTTTTTTATTTTATCAAAAAATAATGGAAATATTAAAACTTAGATAAGTTGGAAGAAAATCTGTGATAAAGTGAGAAGTACGCAACACAAGAAGTAACTTGATTAAGAACCTGTGATACACTGGCAAATCACATGTTTATACAGTAGATAAGACACAATATACACACGATGTACACGTGTCATTTCTTATAAGTGTATTTTAGGATGGAGAACCTAAGGAAAGGTTCACCAGAGTGAGATGATGAGGCTAAGGAATAACCAGAGTCTCTTCAGCGTTGGTCCACAGTAACTCCTCTCATTTACAGAGAGAGAAAAGTACCATTAAAGTTACTTCTCTTCACAGTAACTTCAAATCACAGCACACAAAAATAAAAAGGTCTGGAGAGAGAAACTCAACAAACACATGCCTGTGATATTACTCAAGCCCAGGAATTAAACTCATTTCGCTCCAGACATCTTGATGTGTGTATCAGTTGCGTGTGGTCTGTGGACGCCATCTTTGACTGGCTTTCAGCCTCACTGAAAGGGAAGACTTTTGGCGGTTTCACGGCGGTGCAATTACACCTCTACACTCCACGTGTTTACATCTTTACTGTGATAATAACCAGTGTTACACTCAGCCCTTCACTCTGCTGCCAGTGACTCAGTGCTTCTTTCCAACCTGGGCTGCTACAGTACACGCTTCCAACGACTCTGCACCGCCCTCTAGTGTAGAAATATAGGAAACTCAATAGTAGGACTTACCGGTTTAGATTTTGGGGAAGAAGACGAACCTTCATAGTCCTTCTTGGTTTCAAGGATCTTTTTCACAAGACCTCCTGGAGTAGAATGAAAAATGACAAAATCAGAGACGTGAGAAATGATATATACACAAGTGTGTAACAGAGTGAGGGAGTGAGACAACAGGAAGTCGTACCATGTTTCTCTCCACTGTCCAGCTCCCGTGCTGGATCCTGTAGGAGAAAAAGAGACAAATCCTATTATTTATTTCTCATCTCCACATGAGCTCAAGCTATGGTTCATGTCACTCACATTATCCATGTCAGGAGCCTCTGCAGGCGGAGGCGCGGCCTCCTCCACCAGAAACTGTTCATCTTCGTCCTCAGACATTTTCTTCCCGTCCAAAATGATGGGCGCTGACGACTTGGCGCTGGACAGTCTGGAGGACGGGAGAGTAAATATAGATGAACTGTGTTTTCAGGACAACACATGTCCTGAACCAAAGTATCGGTGAGAAGATCACCTCTCAGCAGAGCCCACATCAGCGTGACTCTCCTGCCTCTTGACCCGGGGGGGCGCGGGGCGAGCACTGCTGGGTCGGGCCGGTCTTCTGTTGCTGGAAATTGAACCATTTTTAATGGGGTGTAAATGTGAATCAGGCTCTGAAACAACCTGACTTGTTCACAAATGATTCTCTCCAGGCTGAAACAAAAACACTGTGTTTTTTTTCCTCTTTCTTTATGATTGATTGTATGAAACGGTTCTCCTTAAGCAGCTCTGTGAGATTAACCACATGTCTGGTGTGTGACGGCTGCACTGAGTCACTCAGATCACGGAGTAAAATTGTTCTTCCAACAATAAACTTTCACAGTATAGAGAAGAAAACATCAGGACTGGAATAACACAGCTGCCTGATGAGTTGAAGCCAATTACAGCGTTAAAGAACAGCACGCTGACAATCATCCAGGTTCAGAGCTACTGAGCTGATGAACTAACACAGTCGACTCTGGAGTCTCTTGGACAATACAACTGGGAAATGATAAATGGTGATAGGTTAATAAAATCCACTGAAGTGGTGAAAAAAAAAACTAAGACAATCTGAGTTTATACTAGAGATGTGCATCTGAGCCCATGGTTCACTTTGGTGATGGGTTAAATACAGAGCTCACACTTGTGTAATGTGTAGTGACAAGGAGTTTGTTTCCTTTCTTACTCTATGGTACTAGATCTTATTGAACACACAGTCACAGATATGGACACAGCAACAGTTGCTCTCTAGAGTCAGACCAATCATTGACTGTAGCAGTGATTGAGCCTTAACCTGACTTGATGACAGGATAATCCCCAAATCAATAATCCCACTCTACAGACCTGGAGGTCGGGTCAGGGGGAGCAGAGAATCCTGCAGCATCCGCGGTCTGTGCATCTCCATCTGTGGAGGACAACACTGACCCGTCACCACATCCACCCTTATCCACTACAAACATGGTGTTTGATCACATATTCTATTGAACCTGTCTGTAGGAGACTCACCTCCGTCACTGTCTGAGTCGTCTGTGGAGACAAAAAGCAGAGTTTGCAGCAGCAACTTTAATACGTAGCATAAACTCAATAAAATAAAATGTATATTATTTACTGCAGCCTTTATCTTCCCTATGTTTAATTTATTTTTTAATCTTAACTCACTTTATAAGTGATGAAACCATCTATGTCATTTTCTAAGCTCAGTTATTTCAGGTCACATGAGCCAATCAGAAACCATTTACCTTGACCTCCAATCTTGGGTCGTCTTCTCTGTCCTTTGGCAGACGATGGCCGCGGTATTCTGGCTGGACTGTCTGACTGTCAACAGACAGGACAACAGGATCTTAGGTCAACAACAGACACTAGAAATGTAACATAAAATAACATTTTCAAAAGTTAATTGTGTTACCTGGTTTTCAGCTGCATCTGTAGCCTGTTCACAGTGAAGAACAGAGAGGAGTGATTTGATTGGTTATAAAAGCATGAGATTTGTCATATCATACATATTAAATGTGTACTAGCTTTAGCCCCTCCCCCCAGTATACAGAACATATAAACTGGCAGGACCTGTAGTATTAGCAGTGTATGGTGTAGAACATATATTAACATACAAACAGGTTCACATAAAAGGAAGTGGAAAGGCTACAGATGAAGTGGAAGTAAAAGTGCAGTTTCAGGATAAGAACTATGTTTGTGTAGATGTTCCTCACAGCTTTGGCTGGACCACTGGGCTCCATGGTGCTGGGTCTTTGGTCTGGTTCCTCTGACACTCTTGTCTGAAGAGAACAACAAACATCAACAGTGACCACTACACTGTGTTTTCAGGTCAGGTTACATTCACACTGACAGACAGTGAACAGCATCGAGCTGCAGAGTGGACGCAACTTGATCTTCTTACTGTACCTTGCTGTTGCCGTTCTCCACGTTCTTCCTCCGCTCCTCTCCATCTTTGCGTCGCTCTCGCTCCTTTTCTCTCTCCCTCTCTTTTCGTTTTTCTCTGTCTCTTTCCGACTCTCGCTGGGAGTCGTTGTCCTTGGCCTTGTCTCGCTCTTTACTCCTTTCTTTGTCCTTCTCTCTGTCCTGATCCTTCTCTCTGCTCTTCATCTTGTCTTTGATTCGACCTTTGTCTCTGTCTTTGTCTCTGTCTTTGTCTCGCTCACGCTCTCTGTCCCGGCTCTTGTCTTTGTCCCGCTCTCTCCCGTGGTCCCGATCGCTGCGTTGTTGTTCATCCGAGCGTTCCCTGTCCCGATGCCGTTCCTTTGTTCCATCTCTGCGTTGACCCTCCTGTTCCCTCAGCTGATCGGTGTCTTTCTGCTCGCGGCTACCACTGCGCTCTGAAATCTTTTTCTTTTTCAAATTAAAAATGAATAAATACATTTAAAAAACACAGAACAATGACCCAACCTTTCCAAAGACAAAGGCCCATAAAACTACATTAAACATTAAAAACAACTTCTCACCTCTTTGTCCACTGGACGTTCACGTCCTTCCCTGTTCTCTTTGTCCTGGGACCTGGAGGTGCTGGCTTTGGTCTTTAGGTCCACCTTTTCTCCTGTGAGGACCTGCTTGACGGCATCATCACTGGATATCTGCAGGGAAAAAAAATAACAAAAATTAAAAAAATATATATATATATATATCTGATAATGTCTGTGTTTTTCCAAATTTGCTTAAATTACACATCGTGTTTCCATAGATTTTACTGGATTGACGTGATACAAGTTTGTGTTCATCCAGACCTTGTTAAGGCAGCATTTAGCGATGGCCTGCAGCAGTTCGTTGGTTTTCTCCGGCTCCTGTCCAGCCACGATGCGCGCTGGCTTTGCTGCCAACGGCTCTCCGGTCACCAGCATCACCACATCTATGGCTTTCTGTAGGAAGACTATCTTGGAGTCTTTCTCCTGGTAACAAACAGATGACGACACAATTATTTGGAGAGAAAGAGAGAGAGACTTTATTGGTGAAATAAAACAACCCTGGTGGAAGTTATTTTGAAATAATTACAACAAGGTATGTGTGTGTGTACCTGCAACACAAAGTACTACAACTGTGTAACCATTTAGCACAGTATAGTATTAATGAAGTCTCCAGCTGTAAGGTGGTTGACAATTTATAGGGATCAAAGTGCAGCCATTTCTCCCACAATGAAACAGGGAGGGACCAACAGACACTTGGTGAGTGAATTAACACATTTTTACTTTTAAAAATCAACTTTACTTAAACCTAAATATGTAAGGACAAGTATCAGGTGTGGGTATTAGGTGCTACAAGTGATGGAAGGAATAGAAACATTTTATTTATATATTATTTATTATAAGTGCTGCCTCCAAACAGGAAGTAATAGTCGTTTATACGTTGACTTTCCAATGTGTGGGATTCTGTGCTGTAGCGACAGGAAAAATAAAAACACATGACATGTTTTGCCAGGATGGAATTTACAGTTCTGACATGAAATGAGAGAGGCTTGCACAAAATTTGGCTGTAAACATAATATTGTAAAAAAAAACAGCAAAATGCATTT
>JAFBJS010001522.1:23105-52617 GCA_016785265.1 Paraplagusia blochii
TGAATAGAAACATTTTATTTATATATTATTTATTATAAGTGCTGCCTCCAAACAGGAAGTAATAGTCGTTTATACGTTGACTTTCCAATGTGTGGGATTCTGTGCTGTAGCGACAGGAAAAATTTGTAATTTGGAAATTTGTGTTGATTATGGATAACAGATCCAGATTCAATCGTCTGCTGTGTTATCTGTATGTATATCTATCTAAATATATATATACATATAAATATATATACACATGTATAGTATAAATCTATAGATAGACAGAGACACAAAGGTCAGGAGAAAGACCAGCAGACGCAGGTGCCAACACCTTGACAAGCCTTCATTCTTGTCAGGCCAGATCCTCTCACTCAGAGTGTGAGACTCATACAGTGTTAGGTTTCCTGTTCACACAGAGTTGATAATGGACACGAGTGAAGATGATGCCTAGTCCTGGTCAAGACTTGGACTGTACTGTACCATCAACTATTCACAGTTAACACATGATCATATTACCAGAATTTCCCAGCGGATACACCCGAGGGACTTATAAAGCTCTATCTATCTATAGTATGTCAATACTAACATGAGCTGTGCTGCTGCCATCTAGTGACTTCAACTTTAGTATACAGCCTTTTATCCTCAAAACTATTTTAGAGCACACAGCATTTGGTCACACCCAAGTGTTGTTATCAGGTTTACCAAAGTAAAAAAAAATATTACAGATATTACATGTTATGCTTCTATCTGGCCCTTGGTATTGGCCTTGATACAACATCCCTAAAACAAAGCTAATTTTAATCTATAAAATTATGGAACCAATTAAAGTACAATGTGCTAATAATGACAGAGTAGAAAGAAGAAAAACTAAGGATGTCTTACCTTGACATTGTCGGACTTCAGCTCATTTTCTCCATACAGACCTTTCAAAAAACCTGTGGTTCTGATGACCTGCAAGTAAAGACCAATGAGATCATTTTTGCTTTGTGTGGTGTGTGTTACTAGTATTTTAAAAACTTGGTTTCATAATAGTTCCATAATAAATACAAGTATAATTATTGTTTTCTTATTATTATTGTGTTTTACTTTTTACTGAAAATTAATCACTTGTCGTTTTCTAAATTAAGTCGCATAGAATAAAAGTGTGTGCCATATATAACGTACTTGTTAAGCCAAAAAAAATTATTATTTTAATTATTAATTATTTAAAATGACAAATTTACTCGCGCCATTTACAACATTAAACACACTTGACTTGGACTGGATGTGAAAAACACTTTTTTCAAAACAAAATTGATTTTACACAAATGTGTGATGTCTATGCATATAAAATAATGACAACATTGTTTTAAAAGATGTTGATAATGGAAGTAATTAGTTAGCTACGGCTTCAGTTTTACACTGGACACCGCGAGTAAAATAATTCACATCATTGACACATTATACTGTCATTATTTTAGAGCTATGTTTTAAGTAGAACCTGATAAAAACAAACGGTTCAGAGTGGATTAAACGCGGGTTCAAGTTGTGCAACTAGCTATTTAAGCTAACAGGCTAGCGCATATTAAAAACCTAACAAGTTAACAGTGGCTAGTTTGACTTCCAGTAACTGTTCAGTGACTTTTACTGTAGTCTGGTCGATAATTTAGTGCAAATATCGATTATTTCAGTTGTCAACGTCGATGGTTAACTGACCCAGAAATATCAGACGATAGCTGAGTTGTTAGCTCGCTAAGTAGCTCATCACCTGACTGTTATCAAACCCCGCCACTGTGCGACGGCTCTATAATAACAGAAGTTGAACTGCACCGGGCTGTTATTAATACAAAAACAAACGCCACTTTTCTGTCCAAATCTGGGCTGTAACTCACCTCGCTCAAGATGTCGTGAAGGTATCGAAACGGAGGTTTGTTTAGCAGCTTCTCGGTCAGCGGCGGTTTCCTGATCACTTTGCCCAGTGTGTCCTGGGTCTTTTTCACCACCGCCGCATTCATGACAACGGTCGGTGACAAAAGGGAGCGGTTAAAAAGCAAGAGCGACAGAGAAACAAAACCGGAGCCAAAGGGAAAAAACTAAGTTTACACTGTCGCCTGGTTGCTATGTCGACATTATGCTATCCCAGAGTGCATCACTAGTGGCGAATGCGCATGCTTAGAGAGCTGATCGTTGCTAAGAGCGGCTCGTGCCCATAGCAACGGCTAACAAAGCTGGATGGATGGACGATAGATCCCATTATACACACTGACATATAAAACAAACTAAAATAAAATTTTAGTTTGTTTTATATGTAATAAAAAATTATTAGTACATTATTACATAACACATGTTCAGTAATAATTTACGTATGTAAAAATATGTTTTATCAATAATAATAACAAATAATAACAAAAGTAAAACTGTTTTCACAAGAGACAGCTGGTATGAATAGTTGGTGTTTTTCTGATTAAAAATATAAAACCGATCATTTTACTGTACGTTCAGACTATTATTTAGCCACTTTAGAGAGCTCTCCATTTGGCTCAGCTTCCGGGGTGACCAGCCTACCCCGCAGTGTGGCTCGTTGTTATTGGATAACTTTTCCATTGACCCCGCCCTAATATTGTCTCTTCCTTTTAAATCGTTTACCAAAGTTCTCATTACGTTTCGTCATAGACTCTGTCATCAAAGCGGGAAATTCAATTTATTTTATGTAGTTTTCATACGGAAGGAAGTCGGTAAAAAAATAGATTTTTTTTGTCAACAAAATGAACGACATCATTATTGGAAATATAAGGTCACCAACGCCCACAACTATTGTCATTTACAGCAACAACTTTGTCAAACTGGTTTGGTGGGTGGAGGTGATAAACAGCGAGTGAGTGAGAGAGTACAGGAACAGATTAGAACACACACATCAGTCACCAAACTGTCAAGGTAAGAGATTTACTCCACATTAATACTTGGTGCTTTAAAAACCTTTTATTATTGTTATTATTTTATTTATTTGTAGTCAAATTGAGTAGAAAAGTTGGTGTTTTAAATGTTGGTCACTGTAGAAGTAAACAGTTGTTTTTGTTGTTAACTTCCTCAGCTCAAAATCAATCATATTTTCAAATGTATGCTTTCGTACATGGTGTATTTTATTATTTATGCTCTGGTAAATTAACAGGACAAGTCAAAGAAAATACTTGGACTCTAATCAGACTCGTCTGACTCTCCTTGATATGTAGTACTTTTACCTCAAGGACTATGTTGTGGTTGAGCTTGTTTAAGGACTGTATTACCTGACTGGAGACTTGAGGACTAACACTGTGGTTCCATGAAGGTAGAGGACATGAGACTTCGCTGGCTCCTGCTCGCTCTGATCTTGGGCGCCTGCGTCGTTGCTGAGGAGCAGAAGGAAATATATGAAGACGATCCAGATTTCCTGTCCAGAGGTACAGATGTCTTAGTTTCACTTGGGGCTAAGAAATCAAACTCTGTGTAATCACCACACCACCTGCTGGTGTTTGTTTCTGCAGGCTGGGGCAGTAAGATCGTCTGGTCCGATGGCTACGAGGCCGCACTTCTGGCAATGGTCACCAGGTAAAAACTCCACCCTTGGAACCTCGATGATGATGATGATGAGCAGAGTTTCAATAAGTTTTTTTCTGTCTCCCTTATCATCATCATCTTCATCATAGAAGCGAGGCTCTTCCTCAGGGCTGAGTGGGCCATAATCATAAAACTGTCTTGAAGTTCTGGATAATTGGCCAAATATTATTACATCACAGGCCAGATTTGGGCCCCGGGCCTGAGTTTGACTCCTGTGCTCCACCACCATGATGTGAAAGTGAATAATTCACATAAATCATAAATAAATGTATTGTTGATTACATTTGTTGCATAGTTCACCTCAGCTGTGTGTGCTGGTGCAGCATCGTCTCCTCAAGATCTCACTTATGACTGAACAGATCATCAAAATATCCCTTGAGATTTCATTAATTTATTTTTGCATGGAATGGTAACATGTCACCTGACTGGTTTTTGTTTTTTCCACAGTAAGAAGCCACTGATGGTCATCCACCACAGAGACGAATGTCCCTACTGTCAAGGTATCACTGCACACTTTTAGACCTTAATACCTGCTTAACAGGAAAATAAGAAATGTTTTCAGTTCATCCTCAGCTAAAGGTCAGATGGCTGAGAATCTGCATCAGTAAATTTGTTTTCTTTAATAGTCCCAACTGAGTTTCTCTCATAGCTGAGCTAAACCTATTAACAAGGAATGTTAATTACAACAAGACTCTGCACAACACCTTCCACTTATGCATATTGTGTTGTTGTTACATTTTTTCACCATTTCATACTGAATATAATAACATTTTCCTTATCTTTCTATTTAACATATCTTGCTTTTAGTGTATATATATTTTTTTTTCTCTTCTATTTTATCAACTGTTATTCCTATTATATGTTATTGTCTGTCTGAGAACTTTTTGACTGACCTCTTTTCCTCCAATGTTTGTCTCTAAAGCACTAAAGAAAGAATTTGTAGAAGAGGAGTCGATCATGAAAATGGCCCGAGAGGATTTCATCATGGTCAACTTAGTGGTAAGTCATTTCCTGAAACATCTCCTCAGGTGGTTAATAAGGTTCTGTGTTCTGTCAGCTCAGCGTTTCCATTCTGTTCTCACTGCAGCTCATTTCCTGTAGTAGAAACAAAGGAATGTTTGTCAGTAGATACAACAATCTTCCAGTTTCTCTTCACTCACAGCTTATTTCCTCCATGTGGAACCAGGGCCTGTTTAGTTGAACACGAGGCCAAAGTACTGGCAGGAATTGAAGAAAGTCGTGAAAAAAAAACAGTTCAATCTCTTTTGTTTTAGATGAATAAACAACTTAATTATTTTTCCTTTTACTGAAAAAATGACAATAAAAGACAAATAAGTTAAATTAAATAAAAACACTTCCTTCAGATCAATCAGGTTAAAGTGATAGTTTTCCACAGATGATTAAACACACATTATTAACTGGGCTTCATTTTCACAGGAGGAGACGAAGGACCCCAACATGGCTCCCGATGGTTACTACGTTCCCAGAATACTTTTCGTTGGTAAAATGGTGTTTTTCATGTTGTGTGAATTCACACCCATGACAGGATGATGTCATGGACATTGTGGGAGTCGATTGACGGCCGTTGTGTTTGTGCAGATCCTTCCATGACTGTACGCACCGAGATCAAAGGACTGTACTCCAACCACCGCTACACCTATGAGCCCAAGGACATCCAGCTGTGTGAGTGGCCTCCACAGTTGCAGTACTACACAAGTAGTACTACCACTATAGATCTGCAGTACTCTGATCCCTCTCCCATCACTTCTAAATCATGCACCCCTCGCTCAAACCTCCAGAAGGTTCTGGGTTGGACACCACCCAGACTCCCAACTCTTCAGACGTCTCCTTCAGTCCCACAAACAGTTCTCCATAGAAAACACCACAGGTTCCAGCTCATGTTAGAACTCCCCCTGGTGCCAGCAACACGTTTCAATCAGAGTTCAACCTTTTCACACTGTCAGACGTCAGAACGTGAACGGCAGCGGCTGAAAGTGTTCCATTAAAATGAGACAACAGTGGCCTTTATTCACCTGGTGTTTCTTTATTCTTCTAACGTTGGCCTTTATTCACGTTCATGCTTTTGTTTTTCTTACAGTGGCCAAGAACATGGAAAAAGCCAAAATGCTGCTTCATGATGAACTGTGAGACCAGCAGACTGAAGTCCCACCTCTGTGCTTCTGGTACTGGGCTCAGACCTGGAGAGTTTACCGGCTCCTCAGAAACTTTACAATTTACTACAATAAATGGCTTTATTTTTCTGAAGTTATTTCACTTATTTGTGTTTGGTTGGTTGTTTTGTTTTTCTTTGACGATAAAATTCAACCGGAAATATATTTCACAGTTTTGTGAGATGTTTTATCCACAGTACAGTTATTGAAATGTTGCAACTACTTTGTTTTGTTTAAAAAGAAAAGTCAGAATAAATAAATTAATATGTTCAATAAAGAATAAACAGTTAATTATTTTAATTTTAAAGTATTGTAATGAATGTCGGTCCACTGTTGAGCCCTGTAGTGGCCCAATCTGCCACAAGATGGCAGTATAGTACAGATAAAAAAGCTGGTGTGAATGAGTGGAGTATAAGGACGTCATGATGTCACTGTCCCAGTTGTTTAACTCAGTCAACATAATTACATCCACACGAACAGAACCGGGTTCATTAACGGTGTTTTCTCTCACAGACATGAGTCTGCTGCTGGTCCCCACTAGTCTGCTGCTGGTCCCCACTAGTCTGCTGCTGGTCACCTGGAAAGGGTTGTTTTCTCCTCATGTAGGGAATACTGTGGTTTAGTTCAGACTTTTAGATCCTGTTGTGGAATTGACTCCAACTACTGACGCTACCAACCAGTGAAAACAGTGTTTAAATCAGAGTTCAGTCCAAACAGAGCGAAGAACAGAACCACAGTGAAACAGTTCCATTTTAAGATGGAACTGTTTCACTGCTCAATATTACATTTCTGTAACATTGTGAATTATTTATCCCTGTTGTTCCCTCACTCCCTCTGCTGAGCTTCATCAACTCGTCTTCAGACTCAGTCTTCAGAAAGACTTCACTGTGGACAGACAGTCTTCACTCACCCAGGACCAGAGACAGACAGACAGTAGTGGGAGACAGAGACAGAAAAGAGAGACGGACAGAGAGTTTAGAAATGGAACTATATTGATTTGGTACAAATCAGGTTTTATAGAAAAACCAGCCTGAGTGTGGATGGACAGGGACAAACAGAGAGACAGACAGAGAGACAGACTAATGGAGAACCATATGGATTGATATATTAAGTCTGCATGAGCAAACTGAGGCCCGGGGGCCAGATGTGACCCATTTGACAATTTAATACGGTCTGCTGAACTTTTGTAAATTACATCTATTAAACGTCAGCCTTTTCCCTGCTGTGTCAACACATTAGACTGATTTTTTAAAAAAGCTAAATCTATTTGATCATTTCAGTCTTTGTAGATGACATGTGACTTAGTTTAGTTCACACAAACTCTCCATCTTTCTACGTCTCATTCACGTAATTCCATATTGAAGGACACATCATGGCGACTAAGTCAAAGAGAAATTTATCCAATAAAAAGATACGTTAATATGACACATATATATATGATTAAAATTTTTACCATACAGTACTTTATTTAACGTTGTCGTCCACAGTTGAGTGTTATAAAATATAAAATATATAATTTAGTGAATGTGACAACTCACACAATCAATATTGATTTAAAATAACAGACATTCCATTAACCTAACGACTGTCTTTGACACACACAGAGTGTGTGTCTTCAGTTTGACTTTGTCCGTGGACCCGTCTCTGTCAAGGACACAGAACCATTAGTTCCTGTTTGCTCAGTGCTGGGACAATTTACTTATTCAAATACAGACGGCATTCTGGGAAACGGCTCCTTAATGAAGAGATGGCAGCGCAATTTGACAGAAATCTACTCTTCCTCACACACGCACGCGCACGCGCACACGCACGCACGCGCGCACACGCACACGCACACACACACACACACACACACACACACACACACACACACACACACACACACACACACTAGAACCAGAACCAGTTCTGACCAAGTAAATCAAAAAGGTCAGATGTAAAAGTCAACGTTGGCTGCTGAGGTTGGAAACAGTCAACGATGTATTTCAGGACCGTAGGAACATATAGGTCCAATAAAGATTTAGAGATTTCTGATAAATACTTTTTCCAGATTCCCATATCAGATACAGCAGGCACGGCCAAACTAAGGCTCGGGGGCCAGATCTGGCCCGACAAAATTGTTAAATTAGTGGCCTCTGATTCAAGTGTCTGCTGAGTGAAATGTAATGTGATCATATTCCTGACGTTGTTTTCCCTATAGATTGGAACAAAAATGTGAAAGGTTTTCCCACTGTCCAGTTCTAGGACCAATCGTGGCTCACGAACCAAAATGTTTGCCCGCCCCTGAGGTACAGTGTATATTTATATCTACATACATACAAACAGTATCATCAGAAGAACAACGTCTCTAACGTCCGTCTCTTACCTTGGTTTGTTTGTTTCTGTTCGTCTCATCTTTCTGTTCTGATGGTTTTTTCCTCACGGGCGACGTCTGACATCAGAATGTTCTTCATCAACTACTTCATCTGTTCTGATAAGATTCTATTCATGGAATCGGGATCAAACTGAGGAGGAAGAAGAAAACATCATCTCCATCTTTACCAATATTGGTCAAATCAATATAGTTTTCTCCTCCTTCTTTTGCCATAGGGTCCTGAGATGTTTGGACAATAACATCAACATCAGATCAGTAGATGTTCTTATCTACAACTCTACCTGTGTTAGACCAGAACCTGGAAACAATAAAGTCATAAGAATGGCCAATAAAAACACTATTATCAGTGTCGTCAAATGTGTAGTGAAAATGAATAAAATTTGCTTTTGAAGTAAAGACATGGTATCATTGAAACCAGAGACTCCTCCAGCGATTTGTCCACTGGGGGGCGACAGTGACCGGGAGTCCACCAGGTCACAGAGGTGGTCTGTGGATAACAGTGGCCGAGCTGGAGACCGGTCCAACCATGTGACTCGCCACATACATCAACTCTGCTGAGCAGAAAATTGAAATGGAAATGTGGGCCTTGAAAGAGTGCGACTCCCATTTACCTCCAGACCAGAGCTAATGATGTGTCATTTTTCTCCCTGAGCTGCTCGCCGCTGCCCCCTGTCTCACTGTGCACGCTCGTCCTCGTCCTCGCTCCACGCATCCCTGTTCACAGCGACCAGGATTATGTCCTGTTCCTGTTTCAGTGAGGTTCTAATCATCCTTCTAACTGATGAGACCTGAACATGAGCCACACCTCAAAGACAGAAACGTTTCAAAAACATAAATGATGTCACAGCAGCTGCAGTGTCAAAGGTCGTCCTTCCAGCCAAGAGTCTCAGGGTCACAGTGGAGTCAATCCCAGCATTCATCTGTCTTCAGGAGCTGAAGACAGATGTTAGAAGATAAAAAAAAAACTAAGGACGTTTGATCATCTCAGCCCAATATTAGAGAATGACGTAATAGAATTGTTATCATTTTCAATAATAGCTTTGGGATAAACAGCTGTAAATTCAAGAGAAAGTCACTAGTTGGCAGCATTGCAACTCAATCGCACACTCACACAGGGGTTTGTACAGAAAAATACAGTAAATAAATATTAATAAGTACAGATTAGATCACAATTATAAATACTAGGGACATGAAGTATAAACTTTTTGCCGATATCTGATTTTTCAGGTATCGTCCAAACATCTCAGGTCCCCTAGTGTGATTTCTAGAATCACATTTATGAAAAGAATGATAACATTCTCACTGATGTAACATAATCACACTAATATCAGGGCAGTACAAAACTAAATACTCCACCCCAGGAAAATACTATTCATTACATTAATACTGGTGTGTACTCTGTGACACTTCCATGGTTCCTCCACAAACTAAACATCAACAACTTCCCCCCTGACGTGTTGTCAGACAGAGACACAAAGACAGGAAAGAATCAGAGACTTGTGCAAAAGTTAACTAAGAACTCTTTTATTCTTTTGTCCATTTTATATATCTATCTTTAGAAGTTTTATTCTTTTTTTTTTTGTTGGTTTGTTTCTACACGAGTCCTTTAAAAGTTTGTCATCATGCTATGTGCAGCTTCAGTGTCAGTAAAACATGCAAGGTCGTCGGTTTCTGTGTGTGTGGGTCTCAACTCATCAGACGAGGGAGGGAGAGGAAGAAGAAAGGGGTAAAATAAAGAAAAATTAAATTAAAACAAGGTATAAATATTACAAAATTAAACCTTCTACTGACAACAGCGGTTGGGGTCGAGGGTCGGGGGGTCAGAGTCCCTGAATACAAAGGATTCACAACAGGTGAAGAAGAAGAAGAAGTTTCAGTTCAGCTGCGGTCGCCGTCCGATCTAGAGATGGGGTCAGTTTTTCATCATGACATCATCAGTTGACATCTTTAGTGCAGTCAGTGTGGGAGGGGGTGCAGGGGTCAACTCGGGTCAGACCTCCAGTGGGTGAAGCAGTGACGTGAGGGGAGACTCCAGAAGTATTGCTCGGGGCTTTGGTCTCTGGGCCGGTCACTGTCTCGGCTCTAGATTCACTTCTCAGAAATCCGTAGAAAAACATAAGAAAACCAAAGCGTGACGACGGCGGAGGAAGTTCATCCATGACCTCAAAATGCATATTTTTTTTCTTTTCAGACATGAAAGGCTACAACTTGGAGGAGAGCGGCCGTGGCTCCGGGTTCGTGCCATGCTTCGCGGTGAGCGGTGAAGTCACACAGTCGCTAACGCTAATTTACGGAGGAACATTTACAACGTGGTCATCGCAGTAGGACGGAGGGAGTGAGGTTGGATGAAGGGAACGTGGAGGAAAACCTGGTCCCCGTGGTTGATTCCTATATACAGGCTAACATCTACACTGCAGCGTCATCGGAGGCGGCAGGTGATTGGACCACAGACGCCAGGACGGGTCAGTTCCCGTCACTGATACATTTGTTCTGTACAAATCAGAAAGTGCCTTTACAAAAACAACACACAGTAAAGGGTTCGTTTCCAAAAAGAGTGAAAAGAAATCAAAGACAAATCCCAGGATGGACACACACAGGTGGACGGACAGCGTCGTCTTTGGTGAAGAATCCAAGGAGTTCTGCTTCAGGAAGTCGGACAATTTTGTACAAGGACGGACTGCAGGGACATGGACGTCTACGCTAACAGACTGATAGGGATGCACCGATCTATTTACTCAAACTCTACGTTTGTGCATCAGGTTCTGCTTTAGAACAGGGTGGAATTTCTCCAACTCTTGAGAAAGTGTCCCAACCAGTGTTATAAGAGTCAATTATAACGTTCTGCCGAGATCCGATATTGTCCAACTATTAATCTCCGATACTGATGTCAACTGATACCAATATCTGCAGCCGTTTGGCCTAAAACTGAGGTCAACGTTTCTGTCAAAAATCCAAATAACATCTTCTTTCTTTCTGACATTAAAACAATAATGCTAATATTTGCTAACCAATATTCTCAGACGTCCTTAAGTGATATTTTTCAGTCATTTCAGTCTATTTTCCTAGTCCCAGATCAGTTTGTCAAACTGTTTTAAATTAAGTCCAATTTTTGAGAAAATAAAAAAAAAATTTGGGGAAAAAATGTTGCGTGTAAAAGTGAAAGCCACTAGGTGGCAGCACTGCAAATAGTTTTATAACTATAAAGACCTCGGCCACCAACTCACTGCTGTTATGTATCAGTTGATATGGGAATCAGAAAGTATGTGTTTAGACAATATCCGTGTTTTTAATATCGGCACAAAGTTAATATCCGACTTCCACATTATTGATTGTATATTCAATATTATACAGTATTTATTAAACCATTATTAATATAAAGGTTCTTAGTAAAGTGTTGACCAGAGGTTGACCACAGGTCTGATTGGTTAAGACAGTGGTTTATTCTGCGGGTCAGTCCAACCGTCATATATTTTACAATACATCTTCATCTGGCACTAAACTAGATTCTAATTCACGTTGTAGGTTCTGTCCCAGCTGCTGCCTCAGAACCAGAACTGATCCCAACAATAAATAATCTATTTCTACATCTTTGCTAATCTGTTCTGTTCGAGTGAAATAAATAATTGTTTTCATAATTTTGTGTAAAGTGAAGTTGAAGTCCAGTCTGATGGTGAGGTAGAGCGTTGGTGAATGAACAAGGATACTGGACTGGACTGGACTGGACTGGACTGGACTGGACCGGACCGGAGCAGTGGGATCAGTGCATCCCTACAAACAGAACCAGCTCAGTTCTCCATGTGTTCTTCACTGTAGGTTTTTGTTTTTTTTCAGCATGTTTGTCTTCTTACCTACAGACTCTCATATATGACACTATATGTAACGTATCAACTAAAATAGATGAGATGTCTATTTATTCTATGGTCTTTCCTCTGCATTAGCGCCCCCTATGTTAAAATATTCAATACAAAAAAACAACAAAAACAAAGAAACTTAATCCCTGCCCCGAACAGACGCGACTCGACAGGAAAACCAGAAAACAGAGAAACAGATTCCAAGCTGCCGTGGAGGAAGTTGCTGGCATTCATTCAAAATCATTCACTGACGGAGGCGAGCGACCGACACCATCCTTCTCTGCCCTGCAGGCCGACCAGTGAAGTTCCCATGCAAAGCCATGGCTTAGATCAAGAAGAAAATACAACGTGCAGCACCTCCCAAAAACTTGTTCCCAGACCCAGGCAAGAGAGGAGTCCAGGTGACCCCTAGTGTTCAAGTACGGAATGACTGCGGCCTAGCATCCCCTGCAGCCGTGGTCCCCAACCGTTGGACTTCTGGATTTTCTTTATCTACGTCAGTAAAACGATCCAACTGTTGTTGAAACTGGTGTTTTCTGAATTAATCTACTGTGGATCAACTTCATTAGCAGTGACTTGTCTCATCTTTAATGCAGAACTCTTGGTCTCCAGGTGGTGGAGCAGTTTTGAAGGCTTCATCTTCTCATTATGAAGCTACTACCCACGTATTATGCAGCACAGGTTTGTTGCAAGGAAACAACCTGTCAATGAATCCAATTTTTCTTTAATTGTCTTCTGGAAATGTCTGTAAAAGATCTTTGCTCTTCTTCTCTGAAGATGTTGGCTCTTCTTCTGTCTCATCTCTGGATCTTTGACCCTGAGCTGAGGAACTTTCCCTCATTTTCTAGCAGGTTTTCCAATATTATCTATTACAGATTGGAAATACCTTCTAAGAAGGTACTTTAAAAGGTGTGAGCAGGTCAGTCATCTTCAGAACCAGGTAATAAATAAAACGGAAATAAGTGGCCACTACTTATTTACCCACGGACCAGAGCCGGTCCACGTCCCTGGGGTTGGGGACCACAGACCTACAGGAGGAATAGATAAATCCAAGGATAAGGATAAAATCTGAATTCTTTTTTACTCATTTGCCCTTCTACTGTTCTGCCTCCAGTCACTGACCCATGGACAGAAATGTCTTCAACGCCGGGGCTGATGGGACATCAGCTCATCAGACACACAGACATAGATGAAGAGAAGAAACATATAGAAATAAAAAAAAAAAAATCAGTGACAATGAGGAACTGGTGAAATTCCAGTTTTAAAATGAACACATGAAAACACAGGAGTAAAACTCGAGGGCGCGGTCCCTCTGAGGAACGACAACAAGGAGCTACAGTTATCAGTGAGTCTAAGCACGTTAGTTTGGACCCTCAGTGTGGGCTGACAGGCCTGGGTCAGGAGGACAGAGGGCGGTGACGGTGAGGGCGGGGGGACATCCTTCGTCTCCCCCCTCAGGGGCTCAGGGTGAACTGGTCTTGCTCGATGGGTTTTTTGACCCAGGCCCCGAGGCCGGCCTTGTGGAAGGCCTTTATGAGAGCCTGCTTGGCGGAGTGGTACTCTGTGGCCGCCTGCTTGGCCTCGTGGTAGGAGCTGGGCTTCAGGACCTTGATCCGTAGGATGGACGACAGCTGAAAGACATGAAGGGGAAGTGATGTCATCGGTGGTTAACAAACAGTCAAGGCTACGATTGGACGGAGAAGCACTCGATCTATCATCTATCGTCTATCATTGTACTGTACGCTCTGCTGCCCCCTGTAGTTAGTTCACGCCGGGGTCAGACCGTTTGAGATCATTGAGTTTTCAGATTTTCATTATCGGAGAAAATAAACGATAACTATGTCTCTGATGTTGAAACCAGGACGATAATGTTGGACAAGCAGTTTTATCAGACAGTTCTATAAACAGAACCCTAGTGGTTGGAATTGTTGAGTTTTTATTTATATTTTTAAAAAGCAGGTAAAACACACACACACACACACTTCATTTACCTTGGAGTGCAGGCGCACCCAGCGGCTGTAGAGGGCGTGCTTGCAGAGCCGTGAAGCGCGGCCCATGTCGTCTTTGCCGGTGGTGGCGTTGATCACCTCCAGCGCCTGATCGCCCACCGTCCAGTTCACGCTGAAGTTTGGAGCCTTGCCCGGCTGCCTGGCCTCAGCGTTGCTGATACCTGGGGGAGGGCCACGCCCACAGTCAGAGTGTGACCAATCAAAACATCACAGGTGAAGCACGGCCGAGTCTCCCATGTCAACAACAGTGGAGACAGGTAAACAGAGGCGAGTGAAGTTCATCAATAACCAGTTAATAACTGAGTCCATCATTTGTCCCACATTGGACTTCCTGCCCTCTGCTGGTGAAGCAGTCATGCTACACTACGTTAACACAAAGTCTTTGTTCCCGTATTGGGCGGGGCCACCTGGGGAGACACCAGGAATCCAAACACTTAGTTTTGATGGTAATTAATGGTAAGTAAGCTGGTTCTTATGGAACAGTCAAACAATCCATATCAGGTTGAAAAGTTCTCCAAACATCTGTTCACTGGACGGGACTGAACCAGGACAAAAAATAAATCCATAAACAAACGTTTGTCAACGCAGGGGAATTTCAACCAAATTGGCCAAAACGAACACAAAGAAACAAACTCAACACTTCAGCTCCTTCTTCTACAGTGAAGACAAACCGTGTCTTCCTCTCAGGAGGACGGAACTAAATCTCCTCCAACAGCAGAGCATTATGGGGCCTCGGCCTCCACTCCATCACAGACATAAACGGCAGATATATGGATGCTGTAAATCGCTGTGTCCTGTCTTTTGTCTTTCCACGTGTGTGTGTGTGTGTGTGTGCGTGTGTGTTCTTGTCTATTAGGACTCTGTGGTTACATCTGGCAGCTCCTGGGGCAGAAGATGATTTAGAGCAGAAGAATTCCCCGGAGCTCCGGCAGAGAAACTATTCACTGCTAAAAACTCTCTAAAGCGGAAAAGGTTAATAACCCTCCAAATAATGTGTCCTTTAGCAGAATGGAGCTTAAGGAGCATCCAAGGAGGAGCAGAGGAGGTGGGGGAGCAGGAGGGAGGAGCAATTCTCTGGGTTCACTACAAGATTAAACAGGATCAGGTTCATTTTCTCTCTAATTGATCCTCGTTTTGTGAATGTGAATACAAAACCAATTCATTATTATTTACATGAACTGTTTCTGATTTATCCTTAGAGATAAACATCGATCAGATGGAGCGTTTTCAGAGGAGGAGTCCGACGTCATATTTTTTTTCTGCCATCCTTGAAAATGAAAAGTCAAAATAAAACTCCTCACCACTTAATAAAGGTCTGTTGAGGGTGAACTGCTGCGGCAGGTCCTCGATGTCTGCGATTCTCTGGTACATGGCCCTGGAGAGGTGGTCTGCGTGGTACAGACTGCCCAGGATGATGCTGGAGAAGTAGATGGGCTCTGTGAAGTAGCTCATCAAAGAGCCCTGGATGCCCACCACGTTCCACCTGCAGGGGGCAACCAAACAGCGCAATGTCAAAGATTTTGAAGATTTTCTTGTAAATGTTTTTACGATCAGAAAGTTATGAAACACAAACTGAAGAGAAGAGAAGAGAACAGTTGCAACATCTGTAATTTCCCTGTTCTCCTCCCGCTCTCCTTCTATAGACATATATATATATGAATATATATATATATATAAACACATATATATATAAAAATATATATAAACATATGAACAGCCAGTGGCGTCAGCTGCTCGTGGTCCTACAGCAGTGAACACTTCGCTCCAACTTCTCCAATTCCATTTCCTACAGACGTCTGTGTATTTCTAGCCTGTGTCATTAGCTTGCTGCTCTCTCCAGTCATTTTCCCATTGACATGCTCTGTGAAGCGTCCTGTGCCCCCCCCCCCAACCCTCCAGCCCCCAGTAGAAATGGGAGGAGGGGGCGGTGGGGAGGGTGGTGTCGTTGCTGACAAATATAGAAAAAACGTCGGTAACGTAGAGATGGAAATAATGTGAGATTAAAGAGGAGAACATCTGAAGGAGACACGACGTCCACAGGTCTGTCTGCACCTTCTCACCACACACAGACGTCTACTAAATATTCATTAAAGTTAAATCAACAACATTAATATAAACCAATATAATTATCATTTAAAATCATTATAGATCCTTAATGTTAAAACATGTCTTACTTTTCCCAACAAATATTTTTTATTATTGATCTGGAAATCATGAATTATGAATCCAGTCTGTGTCCAGAGTGTGAGCAAAGTTACAACCACGGACACACAACCATCAGGAACACACACACACACACACACAGACACAGACACAGACACACACTAAGACCCGGGGCCACACACAGAATCCATTGTTTCCATATGCAATATATTTTCCTGTGTGTGTGAGGCAGGCAGGGGGCAGTGTTGTGTGTCAGGCAGAGAAGAAGAAAATGAAATCTGGACTCATAGCTGCGAGCAGTGAAACACACACTCAGCAAAGTCAAACAGCTCCATAATATTAAACACACACACACACACACACACACACACATTAACACACTGACTATAAAAGACCAATAACATAAAAACCAAGTAAGTGAATCAGATGGAGCTACAGCTCCTTCACTAACTGGTTACTAATGACTATTAATATAACATCATTGTTAATATTAATTTAAATTATTTTTATTCTGAAGCTAAAAGAGTTAATGATGAAAAACTCTGCAGCAAACACAGGAGCCAACGAGAGAAATGAGGAAAAAATTTTGAAACTTTTTAAAAATTTGGATCAAAGATTAAAAACTTGGAAAGATTCATCCTGGCAGCCACAATAATCAAACTCCAATACAGCAGTGATGATCAAGTGATGGTTTGTGGGCCTATTCCTGCACGGTCTTGATTCCAAAACTAATATTAGCCTTAATTTCATTTCCCAGTGTCCGACACCAAGAAAGACTCAGGACGTGATTGGACGATAACATTGACCAACAGATATTATTGGACCACATGACGTAATATTTGTTAGAATCAATATCAGTTTTTCCTCTAAGAATGAAAACCCGTTAACACAACACTGGGTTTCCCTTAAATGATGGTTGACCTAAAAATATTCTTGGGGACCAACAGCTGTATGTTAGAGATAAACCCACTAGATGGCAGCATGGAATTAATCCAATACTTATACAGTGTACAAGTGAACAAATGAATATCCGCATAAGACAATATGTGATACCAGCAGAATGTAAATGCGAGGATAAATACTTTAGTTTTTTTGGTTCTGTCCTAAAGGACCATCTGTCCTGAAGGACCAGGACTCTGGACTCCAGACTAACCCGACTCTACTGTTGTTCCTGTTCCTTCTCTCAGCTTGTTATCTGACCAAACAGTCCAACACCAGCACACGGACGACCTTCCAACCTATTTTGCCCTCTACTGGCCCGGATCCCTTCATTCTGAACGGCCGCTCGGATCAGAACCAGCGGAACCGCCACTGACATGCTGCGACGGCAAAAAGCTTTTTACACAGTGCAAACAGCGTGGGCTACACGGCAGACATCTCCCTCATCAAATACGCACTCGGCATCCCATCACTCTGTGCATTCAGGCAAGGTATTAGCATCGAGCAGGCGGAGGCGGAGGCGAGGGGCGGGGGCCGGCGGGAAGAGTTATGGATAAGTTTTATCGTTCATCACAGGGCGGGGGGAGGGGGCTAGGGGGCGGTGTTGCCTTGAACGTAGACGGAGACTAAAGACGCTATGATCTGTCTGTGAAAATGGCCCAGAGTGACGGAGGATCCATCATCGCAGCCGTCCCTGAGGAGGACGAGAGACTTCAGAGACAGAGAGAGGGAAGAATGGAAAGGAATCAATCTACAGGTTTACGACCTCCAGTCCCCGAGCTGATGGAATTAGTCACATTAGTCCAACACTAGTGTCCTGTATGTGTCTGTGGACAGACGTGTACAGGACAATAACAAAGACTTTACTTCGTCAAATCTCTGAGAAGATAAACCAACAAATTTCATCTTCTTACGTCAGCTGACCACAAACACAGACTGGTCAAAAGTCTGTGGATTTTTTCACGGAACATGAATCTCCAAGAAGTAGAAGTCCAAACTCCAGGTCACTTTGATTCACCACAACATTCTACCTCTGTATTCAACCCAGTTTTGGACAGAAGCAGGTGGACTTGAACCTGAAACCCTTCAGACCCAGGTCTGGTTCCATAACCACTGAGCCACCAAATAAATATGACTATTATAAAATCTGGGATTTTTACAGAAAAGTAAGATTAAATTTAATAGGAGCAGCCTCGTAGCCAAGGTCTGAATCAAAATTTGACGCCACCTACCTTGCAATCTTGTCACTGCAGGACATTGTTAGTAAGCGCTCCCCCTGCAGGACGCCGTCCCAGGTCTGGATAGTGTTGCTGGACCTGACAGGTATGGTTCCCTCCCCAGACTCAATCTTAGTCCTCAGTTGTCCTCGCGCTTTGCGGTTCGGATGTCGGTCGCCTTGATCTGCCAATGACAAAAAACCATGACTTCCCAGAACATGGACGTCTTTGTCTCGTTCTCATCTCGGGGAAAATTCACAGGCTGTGAAGCAAAATCCAGCCTAAAACAGTGCGAGACACTTTCTAACGTAGCGTCAGACTCCGTGACGTCTCACTGCACATTAAGCAGCAGATTCCAGCACATAAAACAGATGAAAAGGCGGAGAAAGAAAAAAAAACAAGCGTTGACCCATTTTTTTCCTAAATGTTTTCTCCACAGCAGATGCCATCCATTCAGTGACTAATTGAATGTGGCTGTTTTCCATTACGTCTGCCACATGTAACGGAAAACACAATGACAAGAGTAAGAGGGAGGTTAATGAGGGAGACAGAGCGGAGAGAGACGGCAGCAGGACTGATAGAGACAGACCAAGACAGACAAAAAGCAATAATTACTACTGCCTGCTTTCACACTCTGTGATGTGTGGTGGGACACTGGGAGAAATATAATGAATCCAGGCATGGGAGACACCGCCCCCCACAGCCCACCACCACTCCACCCACCACCACTCCACCCCCCGACAGTCACAAATCTAATTAAATTAAAAATAAATTGCTGTTTATCTGCGTGATGAACAAATCAACAGAAGACCGCTGTCAGACACCAACCTTCCACTCCTGCCTCGTGTGGTGAGAAGATCCTGGCGTCTCCACAGGGCGAGGTGCTGATGTAGAGGTGGAACTGGACGTTGTCCTTTAACCTGTAGCCCCCCTTGTCACAGTGCACAAATATGGACTTGTGGTGGTCGTCCTTAGTGAGGCTAACAGGAGAGACAGGCAGTGGACGATTTAGATTAAAAATGAAAAACTTTGGTACAACTTTGTTATTTTAGTTTGTTGGTCTGATATTAGCGGGTCAGGATCGTTATTGCCTTTGTCCTCCGACAATGAAGACCCAACAGTGCATGTCTGGTATTTGTGATGTAAAGATAAGTGGCTTATACAGGGGAGCTGCTTGAGAACCGATAAGACAGACAGATACTTGGGGCCCGGCCACTAGGGGGCCTCTGCCAAGCACATATAAGTGCTACTGGAATCACAAAATGACTTTTTTTGATATTCATTGGCAAAAAGTTCCGTTGAGGCATAAACTCGTCTTTAAATTTTTTTGGTTTCATTCAGGATAAAAATGTAAAACGTGTTTGATTTCAACTCCAGGTGGCACTGTAACACTCAGACCCATCAAGAGTCCATAGTTGAGGACACAGTTTGGACTCAGAACAAGTGACCAAGTTCTAACATAAGACCAAAGAGAAGAGGGAAGAGTTCGTCTACTGACCTGAGGAAGAACTCCAGCTGAGTGTAGAGGTATCTGATGAGCGAGCGTCTGGCGATTATCTCAGCATGACAGTCGTTGAGCGCCAGGCCACGGTCACTCATGTACTCACCGTTGATGCACTTGGTTCCTGTGGAGACACATATGACCTGTGCTTCCTTCACATCAGTCCCTGGGAACGAGAGGACGAGGAGGAAACAAGTCAGAAGTAAAAACAATGACGAAGAGCAGAAACCAGGGACGTCCCACAATAATATCACGTTATGTTAATATTTCCCCCCAATAATGAAAACCCAGTGACACAGTTCTTGGTTTGGTCAAATGTGTGCCATAAAAAGTGATTTGCTCACTAGGTGGCAGCATTGTGGCTCATTTAACTGCTTTTGTACAGTAGTTTCTACAGCTAAATAAATTAGTATTAGTATTGGTATTAGTTTATATATTGAAATAACAGTTTTTCAGAGCAGATATTGACAAAAAGTTTGTAACTGACAAAGTTCAATCATCAGTTTGTCCTGAAAATATGACATCATCCAAAATTAATTTCAGGAGAATCTCCTGGTAGAGCAACACTATAGGTGGAGGAAAGGTGGTGTCTTAGTCCTACACCTGTGTTGAGAGAAGGTTTCTTCAGACTGACGTAGATAGCTTCCTTCACTCCTCTCTCAAATCATCTGTCTTCTCTGTCCAGGACATGGACATCCTCATGCATGAATCTGTGTCCTTTCTTCTCCAAAGACAACTTGTATAAAAGCTCCGATGTGTGACATTGTATCTGTTTCACAACGAACTCACCTGTTGTCATGACGACTCCCGCCAGAACTTTCCGTCGTGCGTGGGGGGAGGTGAAGTTGTCTGTCAGTTCACTGAACTTATCCACCACTAAGCGAGAAACGGCGTCAGCCAAGACCTGGAATCAGAGACACCAACATCCAACAACCACAAGAACAAGGACTGGTGTCAGTGACGTCGTCCTGCAGAGATGTTCTGATCTAATCCACTACGGCGGCGCTGTCTCCCCAACACCGTCGCCACATTTAGCCCCAAACAAGAATCAGACAAAAAACCAGCAACAACAACAGGTAAAAGAAGTGAAAAGGTTTTTTTTCCACAGAGTGAAAGTGTATTTCACTGAGGACGCCAAGAAAACCAGTAAATCTGAGAAACCGCAGTAAAAAATAACACTGTTGTGATTTATCACAAGAGTCAAAACTCTGGGGCCACATCTGGACTGGACTTTGGACATTTTTCATTCCTGGACGTCCAGCCCTACTGGTCGGCTTTTTATCCACCGCTAATGTGATGGAAAAGGATAATAACGGAGCGGAGAGACGACGGCTGGATGACCACAAATTAAAGAGATTATTCCAGTATTACTTCCCTCCCGCTTCAGAGTCACCGACTCGTAGCCGGATCGTTTGACTCTGGAATGACAAGGTTGTATATGGAGTGGAGAGGAATATAAATCTCCGGGGTCTTAAACAGTCACAAAGCTTACTTTCTTCTACATTCTTACGGAAAATCAATCAAAATAAATCTGCCTGTCACAAAGAAAAATAGTTGTGTACTTCAATTTCCACAAATACTGGAAAAACTCTGTGGTGAGTTTTGACGTTTGGAGCAGTTTTTGGAGCAACATTCTCTGCACATCAGTACCAGATGTCCTGAGGCCAGGTACTGGTCCAGGGCCACGAGTTTGAGCAGTGAACAACAACTGGTTCCTGCTGGATTACTATTGTTTTTCCAGTTATTGTATTTGTCAGACAATAAAAATGAATGATGCTCTCAGTGGACGTGATGTTAAATTAATGGTCTCGTCAAGTTGATTAGGTTGGTCAACTCTTATCAACCTCTCAACTCACTGACGGGACCTGGACAGTTTCTTCAGCCTTCAGACCTGGCAAACGTGACGAGAATGAGGCTTCAATAAAATCGTGTTAGCAGTTTGTTCGAGAAGTCGATGGACGGAGACCTTTGGGGACACGGTGGGGACCCTGGACACCAGCTCCCCAGAACATAGGGATCCAAGTCAACATCAAGATTTTCCTCGTGATACAAGGAAACATCTGGTAAGAAGAGCTTAACAGATGAATGTGGTCTCTAGGCGCTGTAGTCTACATCGTATCGCTGCCCATGTATCGTGATATTCATATCGTATCATCAGATTCATTATAATACACGTCCTTCACAAATACACATTTGTTTGATTGGTTTTTGGCTGAAACCAAATAAGATCAGAACATAAAAATGGACTGAAACAACAGAGAAAGTTCAACAGTTTATGACAAACGGATATGTCCTACCTGGGGTAGGTGGAGCTGCAATCCCTCTCTGGGTATGGGTTGCCGTGATGGGGTCTGGTCTAGTTGCATATTGAAGAGAGCTGAGAGGGCGGCCTGCGCTGCCCGGGCCTTCGCCAGCTTCTTGTTGCGCCCTGAACCTTCAAAAGTCTGTGAATCCACCGTTACTGACATCACAAAATTCTTAGCGTGACTCTCCCCACTCTCTGACACAAAGTCATACTTGAGGCCCGGCCTGAGCTCATTGAGAATCATGACTGGGTTTTTGCCACTGGAGGGGGAAGTGAACGCCGACGGAGGGGGCAGTGGGGCCTGGACGAGGTTGCCGCCAGGTGGCGTGGGCAGCGGATACTCCCCGAGTGAGTTCAAGGAGCTGCTACCGTTGGAGCCTAGATAGAAAGACTCTTCGGGTGCAGCCGGGGTCTCGAAGCCATTGAAAAGCATGTCGGGGAAGTCGGCTTGGTCGGATGTGAAATCCGTGTTGACCGTCAGCGTCCGACCCATGGCCAGGTGAGCCTCGGAGGCGTTGGGGAACTGGACAAAAGAGCGCAGCGCCTTCTCGGCCGCGTTCAGCTTGGCCTTCTTCTTTGTGGGGCCCATGCCCTCGAACATCTGTCCGTTGACCTCTACGGTCATTACGAAGACCGGGGCGTGGACCGGTCCGGTCTGAGACAGCAGTTTGTACTGGAGACCCGGTTTGATTTCGTTCAGCTGCATCAGAGCATTCTTAGGCAGAACCGGCCCCGGCGTTTTCTTGCGCTTTTTGGCTCGGAACTTGGAGTGTGTATGTCCATTGGTTCCCTCCTCGAGGGGACGCTTGCGATTGCTCGGGCCACTTCCATTAGGGAGCTGTTCGCCCACTCCCTGCCCGTCTTTGCAGGACACGTTGTCCAGGTTGCGGTTTTCCTTTACGTCGGTGCTGCTTGAACCTGCGGTGCCCAGAAAGAGTAACTTACAACGCCTTCGTTGCAGGATCTTGTAAATGCAAAATTTATAGATTCCTTTATCACTCTTTGGAACTGAATGAATGATTTGTGTTCCTTTAATTCCACAAGAGAGATTGAGGTTAAATTCAACATTGTCTGATTGGCTTATATTTATATTTTTTTTGTCATTGTGACGTTGTACAGATTTAACAGGTTTTGTTGTAATGGTGTCAGGAATATGTGTCCGATGTTGAAACTGGTGTCAGAACATTTTATGGTGAAATTGACGATTTTTTTATTCAGAAATGTATAAACGTGATTTTTGTTTTAGAAAATGATAAAAAAAATTATTACAATAAAAAAAAAACTATCTACTCAATAAAAATATATAGGGAACATTTTTAGGTTCTAGAGTCCTACAGGTTTCAGGCGGTACTGCATAAAAGTCAAAAAACAGTGATGGGTGGAGGAGAAAGGGAGAGAAGAATGAATAAAAATTAAATGAGAGAAAATATGAAGAAAAAAGAGAAAAAGCACAAATAATAATTCAATAAAAAGGACAGAAGGAAGGAAACGATAATAATTAGAAAATAAAATTAATAAGAGAGACATGAAGTGCAGAAAGAAGAAAAAAAAGTTTCAAAAATAACCAAAAAAAAGGGGTAAAACGGAAAAAAAGGCAGAAGGACAGAGTGAATAAATGAGCTCTCCCTCGTTGGTCCCAGACTTTTAATCTCCTGAGAGCCTATAAAGAGATTGGATTGGATTTTCTGTTCTGATATACACTGTACAGGGGAACACATATCACTGAATCCAGTTAGCAAAGTGGATGGAATATTGGCAAAAATTTTCATTTATAACATCCTTCAGCAAAGGCTTGATAGGTTACTCCTTGCGGTACTCAGGAGAAAGAGAAGCCGCAGTGTGCATAAGTTGGACTGTAGGTTGGGTGGAGGGAGTGCAGGGGAGGAGTGCAGAGGGAAGGAGCTGAGGACCAGGCAAACAGGACAACACATCATAAAGGCAGAAGGAGGAGACTCCACCAACTGCCGGATCGCAAAGGCTGGGCTGTGGAGGCGGTGCTGTTTGGACAGGAATGGACTGACGTAGTAAAGGATGGAGGGCGATCTGAACATGACAAAAAAACTGCTTCTAATGAAGTGCCATTCATACGACCGTGGCCTCTGAGACCCCTCCTCCACCCCCACCCCCAACCATGGAGTCTGTCAGAGAACACAGTGGTTTTAGTTGCAGTCTGAACCAACATGCTGTTATCGTCTGAGAGAGAAACCAGGGTCAAAAACACAAAATGCATCTTCAGACTTCAGCAGCTCTACGTTCATGCAGTAACTCCACTGTCAAACAGAGCAGGAGGAACTGAGCACCAAGCTTTGGGGAGTGGCTCAATATGAGGGTTGGGTCTCAGTCACTGACCACCGAGGGTGGATGGAATGTAGGTCTGTTTGCTGTTGTCAGACAGATGACAAAAACACAAAAACTCCTTTTCTACCCACGTTGACTTTAGACTTTTTGACTCCTCTACAAAATAAAACTCCACACTTAGAACACTTAGAAAATAAAAGATCTTAATGAAAAAAACTAAAACTCTAGAAACTGTCTAGAAACTGAGTTTTTAATCTGATGACAAAACACAGGAGCAACTGCCAAGACGACATGCACTGAAGTCACAGACACATGCAGTGATGGTCAATACAGGGGCAGCATCTGTGTGAAGTCAGGACTCGTCATCAGCACAACTTGGATTTTATTATGAAAAAAAAAAAAGGTAAAAAGTGGTTGGAGTCAGTGATCCCTCTCCAATCACCGTGGTTTCTTTCCAAGAAGTTTTTTAATATATATATATTTCCTCTGTGTAACTCCTCCCCCAGCTCCGTCTTTTAAAGACAGAACTTTCAAGTTCTTTCTTTCTGAAAATCTGTCGGGACTGGATAAAAAAAACAGCGATGTATCGAGGGAGCGAGAGAACCTGCTCTGTAGACGGGACCAGAGCAAAAGACTCGACAACTAACACATTCCAACTTGTTTCTTTCTTCTTCTGCGTCTTCTGAGGCCTGTGTTCCCAGTTCAAACAGTAAAAGTCTAATTAAAGTTCCAGATTCTGGAGCGAGGACGAGTTTCTCTGTTCAGACGAACGCAGCTACAGGGAGTCAACGCTCCGACCTGGAGACGCCGAGATTTAATGAGTCCTCGCCTCGGAAAAAAGTTTCATCCGACTTTTGATTTGTCACTGATTCAGATGGAAATTTAATTTCCACAAGTGAATTAGTTAAATTATGAGTAAATTAACAATTAGAAGTTGAATTTATACTTTATTTTGAAAAATAGTTGGTATTTCATCAACCTCAGAAGTTAGTGCCCTTCTATAGTGTATAATACGCCTCTTTTTCAGACCTGTGATTGGTCAAACAGCACAAAGTTTATAAATTAACCCTTTACTAACACTTTAAGGCATGAAATATGGCTGCAAAAAATTCATTTTTGCACTTTTTTTTCTTCTTAGATTAGAGAAAGCACAGTAGTAATAAAACTTTTGGAAATGTCCAATACTGCAATACTTTTTCTATACTGCAAAACCCGCGATTTTAAAGTGAAAAATCTTTAAAAATTGAAAAACCCGTTGATACAGAGAGGGATGACTGTTCATGTTGGTCATTCTGGAGAATATTCTTCATGTTAAGAGGAATAAAAATCGACTTAAAAAAACATTAAAAACAGAGATTATTTACGAGTCTCTATGGACATAATTCATTTATTAATAATAAACACCTAAGGGTGGTGCTTCAGCCCAGGTGGTGTTTTTTTGCAAGATGCTGTGCAGGCAGAAATGCACAGGTGTTTACGGTGATTCTACTCAACATCAGAAAAGGCCAGGAGTCAGAGAGGAAGACATGCAGGTCAGAGGACGGAGGGACAGAAGAGAACCGTGCAGAGATGGAGTAGAAAAGAGAGAAGAGAAAAACCACTCACTCATGTTCTCCTCCTCATCCACGTCCATGGTAACGGGTTTGTCCTGACCTGAGAGCAGCCTGGCCCCCACCGCACCTGCACACCAGAGGACAGAAGGGTGGACGCCGTCAGTGACGCACTTGAACTCATCGCCAGCCCTTGAGTGGCTACAGTGGCAATAAATTTCCTGCTTGATGCCCTGCACGGTGAGGAGCAGGGGTATAAATATTCAGCGTGTAAAAAATATCAAGGTGAGAGGAGGCGCCGCTGACAGGCCTTAATGGCAGGAGCAGGAGCAGGAGCAGGAGCAGGAGCAGGAGCAGGAGCAGGAGCAGGAGCAGGAGCAGGAGCAGTCTATTGTGACTTTAATATCCCTGCAATTAGAGCTGCTGCTGCTGCTGTGATATACACACCAATGACACGGCCAAGTCAGCCCGCTGTCTCACACACACACACACACACACACACACACACACACACACACACACACACACACACACACACCGCCGTTCCCAGGGCGGAGACACTGATCAAAGCTTCATTACACCGCGCTCCTCGCACTAACATTTCATTAAGTTATTTCCTCAAATTTGCAGCGTTTGCTTAAAGGACGATGACTGGAAAATCAACCGTCGGTGAATGGACACAGTCTACAGACACAGACAGTCTTTAATTACAGTCTTTGTAAAAGTCCACCGCCCTGTCTCACTCACTGTCCCTCTGTTGGTCATTTTGAAGACAATAATCTCAATGACCACTAGTATGCATGTATGTATCGGACATAGTGCTTTCAGAGGAGGAGACGTCAGAGTCTACGGTAAAAGACTAACAAGTGATGTCACCAGTTGATGAACCAGTGGGACGAGGATCAATAACAATGACCAGAGACAGTTGTTAGTGTTTAAGAATTCTCTGTTCCAACATTTGTCTCTGTCTCCAAGTCCAGTTCTAATCTGGTTCTTCATGTCAGTCTATGTGTCTACACTTGTGGTTCATTGTCAGCTGCTAATCACTCTGTCTCTTCACTCAGTCCCTTCTCTCTGTCCCTTCTCTCGTCCCTTCTCTCAGTCCCTTCTCTCTGTCTCTTCACTCAGTCCCTTCACTCTGTCCCTTCTCTCTGTCCCTTCTCTCTGTCCCTTCTCTCTGTCCCTTCTCTCTGTCCCTTCTCTCTGTCCCTTCTCTCTGTCCCTTCACTCAGTCCCTTCACTCTGTCCCTTCACTCTGTCCTTTCACTCTGTCCCTTCTCTCGTCCCTTCTCTCGTCCCTTCTCTCGTCCCTTCACTCTTTGGAGTTGGATTCAAACATGAGTTTATCAGTGAAAACAGCTGTCGACTCTCGTAGGAACATCAGCGAACGTTCGTCCGTAAACAAAACTAAACCACACGGTCTCTAATGTGTGGAAACATCTACATCAACTCAACACTTTGATCAACGTGAGGCTGAAAAAAGGAGAGAAAAAAAAAATAATGAGACTGTAAACTGTAAAGTGACAGAGTGTGGAGCTGAAAAGGCTCCAGACTGATTTCCTGCAGGAAAATGAAGAACCAGCTCCAAGGACCTGGAGCTGAGTTTTCCTCTGACGAGACGGATTCACACACAGGAGGACGAGAAGATGGGAGAAGATCAGAAGAACAGGCGATCAGGACAACAAACATCAGTGACTTTTCACAAGTTCAAATTCTTCATGAATGGAAAAACATTCCTCACAGGAGCAACCGTGGATTTTCACAGGGAATTAACGTTTCTGTTTTTTCACGTTTCTATCTTGAACATCTGGACAAACCAGTGGAGCATCGTGGGTCGGATCTGGCCTCTACTTCACGATGGTTTCACTTCTCGTGTCTGGTCTTGTACTGATCTGTACTGAACTGATCTGTACTGTACTGATCTGTACTGAACTGCTGCAACTACATGTGGAAATATTATAAAATGTTTTTGCAAATATTTACTCATCGAACAGAAGCTCAAATCTGTCAACGATGATAAAAATCAGAATGAAGAGACAGAAAGAAGAGACAGAGACAGAGACAACGTTATGACTATGGACAGATTGCACTGATTCCCTCTCTCTCTCTCTGTCCATTGGTCTCTCTGCCCTCCTCCCATCATTGCCCCCCATTCCTCAGCCAGACACTTTCTTAAGCTAAACTAAATGGGCTAATTAATCTGGGCTAATGGCGGGTGACAGCAAATATGCTCGCACAATTATCATCCTATTAAAGATTCATATTCCAGCCCATAATTGAAGATGAAAAGCTGGGGTGAAGGGAGGAAGGTTGGGAGTCGCTCCAGCTAAGTGTAAGATTAGATTCATTTTCCTGCATCTGGTCTGCGGCCCACGGCCCACGGCCCACAGCCCACAGCCCGATCACACGACCCACACGGGGCATGAGTTCATCAGCAGTTATTAAACCTCAAGTGCGTGAGATGATCAATCAGAGCAACTTTGTTTCAATGCTGTGAAAAAGACATTAATAATTAAAAACTCATGTATTACAATGAAGAACCAAGGACAAGAACTACCACCAGAGGGCAGTCAAGTGAGTTTTAGCTATTTAACCCAAAGTCACAAAAACACATTTAGCTCAAATGGAACTGGTGGAAAACATCCACCACTAAAAGAACAGAATTATTTATTTGTCGTTTAATTATCAATATTGCAATAATGTATTGAAGCCTGATATCAACTTCACCGACATCCGATTTTATCTAAACCATAAATTTACGATCGTGATATCAACCAATAACGACTTCCTGGTAATATTTATTTTTCTATACAAGCCATTTTATATGAAAGACTTGAATGAAAGTTAGCTGCAATGCTGCCACCTAGTGACTTTCAGTTAAATATACAAGTGTTTCTCCCCAAAACCATTATAACCCAGTAACCAACTATTATAACATGTTAATATCGGGATGATATCATTGATCAGCAGATGTTATAATGTAAAATAATTTTTGCTAGTGTTATTTTTCAATATTTCTGACCACACCCTTTCACCTCTGACCCCCGTCATCATATTGTGAGAGTTGGGAAAAGACAAGGTGCAGAAATGAGATGAAAAACCTCAAATTCAATCTGGCCTGGTTACAGAAGGTGGGTGGTGGTGGTGGTGGTGGGGGCGGGTGGGGAATAAGGTGGTTTTGATTTGTCTCTCATCCTTTACTTTCACTGTGAGGGGGGGGGGGGGGGGGGGGGGGAATAAGGTGGTTTTGATTTGTCTCTCATCCTTTACTTTCACTGTGACAGAGCGATAACGCGTCGCCACCGTGGATGGAGAAGCAGCACGGAGCGGATGACGGGTGGAGCTGGGTGGGGGGGTTGGAGTGAAGGATGAAAAGGTAAAGGTGAGGGGAGAGTGGAGGACAGCACAGATAGAAAATTCAATCCTATTCCAACTCAAAGAGAATCATTATCTTTTCTAAAACAGAAGGCGATGGAAGGGTCGCCCCCCCCCCCCCCCCCCCCCCCCCCCCCCCCCCCCCCCAGGCCCCCCCCCCTGGGCCCCCCCCCCCCCCCCCCCCCCCCCCCCCCCTGTTGGGGC
>JAFBJS010001522.1:52965-106293 GCA_016785265.1 Paraplagusia blochii
CCCCCCCCGGAAGGGGCCCCCCCCCCCCCCCCCGTCCTCCCCCGTCCTCCCCGTCCTCCCCCCTCAGGCTCTGAGAACCAGAGTGTGTGAAACAAAGGAGTTCATCCAGACTCCTGAAGGAACTGATGTTTCATCAGAATTATATGAAGTACAATTCCAGACCTTGAAACTAAAATATTCAGATGCATCGTTTTTTTAAAGAAACTTTTTAAACCCCTGAAAATGTTACTTCAAATCTGGAAATGTTTTTATCTGGGGATTTATGATATTAATATTTTACCAGACACATTTATATCCAATTCAGATATTATAACCAACATAAACCTGGTTATTCTTATTTATGTATCTGTGCAAACCAGCGTATTAATATAAGATTCATTATTAAGCCCGTTTGGTGCCATCTAGTGACCTTTGCTTTAATATGCAGCTGTTTATTTCCACTAAAAACAGCTGACTGTGTTTATGGCCCACATTTGGTTTTCGTTATTGGAGGAAAAACCAATAACATTCTCACAGATGTCACATAATATAATACTAAAAAATTCTACAGCATCAGTGGAAAAGTAGGATTTTTTTTAAGAAAACACATTTTCTCAAACACAACAGAAGACTTTGCCAAGTTCCAGTCGTCATCACCACCGCGCCATCAAATCATCCCTGGTCATTTGCCGCAGACGACGTGCATGAGCGACGGTGTGTTTAACAGACTGCTCCGCTCGGGCTCGGCTCTCTGGGGTGTTATGGCGCTGTGCGGTACGGTGCCAGTCCGGGTAATGGAGCAGCACAGACTCAGCTGGGGGATAAGGAGGAGAAACGGGCACAGCCTCGGCACCGACTGTCACCGCGGCCCCTGAAGGACAGTCGATTCACAAGTGCTCAGATTTAACTCCTGTGTTGGATTTACAGCACATCGTCCTGCAGGAACTCATCATCTGAACCAGGAGAAGAAGAAATATACGACACCTGGAGAGTCGGGGGAAAGTTACCGGTTCTACAGCGCCATCACCTGAGGACGTGAAGGAAACTCACGGTACTTTCCGTCCCTCGGTCTTCCTCTCTCTGAGGTAAATAAAACTCCTGTGAAGCCATGGTCAACTGGTGCCTCGTGGTCAGAGTCTGACCTTCTGAATCCTTCAAAATAAACCTCAAATGATCTGATTTATGATTCACAGTCTTGTCATTAAAGATATTGAATTCATGTCCCTCTGACAAATACAGTTGTTGTTACTGTATCAATGTTGAAAATAAACAGAAAATGTTCATTAATAATGAGCCCATATCTAATATTCCCACATTGTCCATATTTTCAATTCCAATATCAACAGATACCAATATCAGCCTGGTAATGTTCATTCATTCATCTGTACAAACCACTGTTAGAGGAAGACTTCAATTAAATGACCTGAAATGCTGCCATCTAGTGGCTTTCACTTTCACATGCAGCGGTATTGTTCCGCCAAAACTATTTTGTTGGAACCTGTCATTCAACGAAACACAGGCGTTGGGTTATTAGGTTTTCAGAATCGAAGGACATACAATAACGATTCTTAGAGCGATAATATCGTATGCTAATGCCGGGGCGAGAATTATCGGTTTATATTTTGAACATCCGTAAACAAAATATTAGAACAAAAGATGAAACTGTAGCTCAGAGAAACCTGAGCAGACGAGCAGTGGGAAAAGTGAGAGGAAAAAGAAAATCGTATTTTATTGTGGTCTAGACGTCGGTATCTGTCAGTCGCTTGTTTATCATCGTGGACCACTGACTGTGAGGAAGGGAAGAGGTGGTGGTGGAGGTGGAGGTGGAGGTGGTGGAGGTGGAGGAAGCAGGGCCACAGAATCAAGATGAAATTTTTATTTGATAGGTTTTATAGAGGACTGCAGAGTCAAGGTTCTTCTCAGAGAAAGGCCAGAGACTGAGGGGCGTGGGCGGAGTAAATAACCTGCTGCACCAGGAGAATACAGTACACACGAATACTTCAATGTCCACCACACTACACGCGGTGCATTTACTGTGCCTCTGAAATCACAAAGCCAAATCCCAAACATTGTTTAAACCCATGAAGGCGTTTATATTGTTCTATATTATACTGTAAAATAGACTGTGGCATCAACAGCTGCATATTAAAGTCAGGGTCACTAGATGGCAGCATTGCATCTCATTTCATTAATTCCCATATTCATTAAGTGGTTCGTACGATAATGTTGATAATTGTGATCTGCTGAGACAGTAGACAACAACTAGAAGAGAACCTACAGAGGATTAGAGACACTAGGAATAGACAGGAGACAGGAGACAGAGCTGGAGGTGGAAGATGCTGAGAGACAAGGATGGACAGGATCAGGAATTACGTGATTAGAGGGACAGCACAGACAGGAAGGTTTGGAGACAAAGAAGCTAGAGAAGACAGATTGACATGGTTTGGACATGTTCAGAGGAGGGACAGTGGAGACACGTTGGTAGAAGAATGATCCTAGAGATGGAGCTACCAGGTAGAGGAGATTGATGGATGCAGTGATGGAGGACATGGAGGTAGTTGGAGTCAGAGTAGAAGATGGAGAGAACAGGGGGAGATGGAAAATGTTCGCTGTGGAAAAAAGGAAAAGACCAGAGAAGAAGAAGATTCATCAGGTGGTTTGTGCAGATAAATAAAAATACCACAGGTCTGTATCAGTGTCACTGGATGTTGATATTGAAAATCAAGTGTTTGAGACAATGTCTCCATCAAACCAGTGGTGAAATGTATTTTCCTTTAACAGAAACGTTTCAACCTTCACTGTTCTGTGATCTGAGCAGATTTGGATTTTCATCTGGAGAAGATGGAAAAATGCAGAGGCATCACTTTGTTATTGACGTCGTCAGCGAAACAAGGCTCTAACACAGCTGCGATTGGTTCAACAGGAAGTCGTAAAATAAAAGTCCAATAAAGAATGGATTATCACCAATAATCATCAGTTAGAGCTGAGAGGCTGTGGATTCACTGCTGCTGATTGGACTCTGTCTCCGTATTTACACCCTCGTCTCTGTGGGGGTTTTTACACACAGAGACACACACACACACACACACACACACACACACATCGGCCACTGGCTTCAGATCTGCTCATAAATCACCAGAGCTGTTGAGAGGGAGCAGTTGAGGAACAGACCTGGTCAGAGGAGACGAGGGAACCAAGAAAAGCTGAAGCTCAGGAGACGTTCTTCTGTCCCTCTCTGTCCAAACATCACCTGCAGCAGAGACACCACCAAGAGTCCAAGGCTTGGACACAAACACACCTGACATACAGTGAGGTCCAAGAGCATCGAGTAAAGACTTTCTGTCCTTTGACAGAATCAGAAACTCATCAAGAAACAGATTCTTGAATTTGACCTAAAAACTCTATAAAACTACCTTCTTCAGCTGTAATGAAATAATAACGTGGACGATTTTATTACCAATTGAAAATATTTACATCTTAATTTACATTACAAACAATGAAAATGGATCTAATGGAGCTGAACAAACTGAATTAAAAATATTTATTTTTCAATAACCTGGTCCTCAGTTTCCCTGCTCCACCACAGAAACACAGCACTTTAGAACTTTATTTTGAAGGGAATTCTCTGTTATAGAAATATATAAATATACACTGTACATATAATTCCTTTCAAAGTCATATATACATCTACAGCAACAGTAGAGGGCGATATATTCACTTTTATGAAGTAAATAGAAAAGAAACATCATCAACAAAACTCCATTAGAAAAATGAGAAATCGAGCGACGATGGGAAGGAGACGATGAGAGGAAGTGGACAGAGACAAATGACCAGGGGAAATGGCCAGTACCAGGGAGCGGCCTCTGAGACAACCCTCTCAGCTGGTCTAACACAGACTGATCGGCCCAACGGGCAACGCAACAACTTCAATCTATTTCACTCCTGTCAGGTTTTCTCTTCACCAGGTCCAAACACCAGGCTGGAAAGACTAGGACTGAGAACCATAATCCACAATAATGATGTGAAAAGATGAAGATGAGATCAGTGAGGTCCAAACCACAACCACCAGTGTTGATACAACTGAAGAGTCAAAGAAAATAACAGTAAATACAAGACAAACAAGCAGGAAAGAGTGAAAAGCTGAGAATGAGGCTGAGTTTGTTGAACTTCCTCCTCACCACCACCACCACCACCACCAACCCATTACCTTCTCCAATAAAACCCTGTCAGACCAGTGATTTCTCCACAAACGCAGCAACAATGAAGAAGAATCTTAATAGAAATGGGTTTGGGACATTTTTTGGGGGGGAGTCAGACCTTCTTCACCCATCTGTCTTCCTCCTTATTGCCTTCCTGGGTGATGTCTCCAGGCGCTGACCAGGTAATGCAGTCTAATGGACGACACGTGTGGCCACTGGTGTCCTAATGGGACGGGGTCACGGAGCGCCCGTCCTGCTGCCTTATTAAAACTGATGGACCGAGACATGGAGGGGAGGGGGGGGCGTCGTACAGACATAGATCTCCCCCTCCCATCGAGAAGACGCTCTGACCAACTCACACACACTCACACACACTCACATTCCCACTCCCTCAGAGTCCATTATTCAATTTGGTCGTCCTAATGTCCACTGAATTATTCTGCCAGGACTGATTTACCACTGATGGAAACTCGGAGCTTTCTCTATTTTGCATAATAAGGGTTGGTCCTTCATAAGGGTTGGTCCTTCATAAGGGTTGGTCCTTCAGATCCCGGCGTCCAATGAGCCCACACTAATGAGTGACCTCAGCAGGAGCTCCTCCTCCTCCTCAATGAATCACTGAACAGAGAAGCTGGGATGATGTTGAAGACAGTCAAGTCTTTGTGGAGTGGGACTTGGTCAGGTCTCCAGTCTCTGGTCACTATGGACTCTCAGGTCTTGGAGGGGTTACAGCTGGTCAAGTCTCAAGTCCTTGTCCATGAGTCCAAGTCTCAGGTCTCTGGAAATGAAAAGTCTCTGTTCTCCTGCTGCAGTTCACACCTCACTGACTCCTGGTTGTGTTTTCTCCACCTCCATCGTGGGGGTAGAAGAAACTGCCCCATCGTTCTGGGTCGGGGTATCAGCTTTGATGAGAACAGGGCTCCTCCACCTTTACTCCCCTCCACCTCCTCAGGGTTGTTGGGTGGCTGAACTCCTCTCCTCACCAGCAGCTGGGAAACCTATTTGACAGCTGTGATTTATGGCACAGTGTAGGCACCGTGGGGGGGTGGAGGAGTGAAGGGTGGAGGAGTGGGGACGAGGTGTGATCCAGTGTGTGGATGTGTGTGAGGAACACCTCTGCTGTGTTCAATGCTCAAACATCTACAGCAGTAGAGGACACAGGTGGAAGACCACCATGGACCACTGTCCTGAGTGGACCAGTGTCCTGAGTGGACCAGTGTCCTGAGTGGACCAGTGGTCTGAGTGGACTGATGGTCAAAGAAGAGAAGAGAAGCAGCAGGTTTACAGGACGGTGACATTAACTTATGTGCAGAAATTAAAAGTCAAGAAGGAAAGACTTTGACTCTGATATAGAACGTCTTTGAAAGAGGACAAATGTCTCTACGACTCCTGTCTTCACTGACTGGTCCATATTTTAGATTTTTTTGACTTTTAAAGGAACCAGGTTCCACTGAAGGAAACTACCTGAAGAACAGACTAAACAGGAAACAGTGAAGACGTTTTTGTTTTTTTTTTTATCACAGCTTTGATGAAAGAACTGAAGTGATGATGGTGACGATGAAGAAAAGCATGGAAAATGTCAAGAAATCAGACGTGAAATTAAAGTCTGATCATCAATACGTTTGTCCAAACAAAAAAGACTAAATGAACAAGAAATTGAAAAAACCTTAAACTGTATCTTTTCTTTTTCATAAAAATCTCCTTAAAAACGACCCAACTGATTGGTACCATTGCTGGTCCACACCCCGGGGTTTGGAACCACTGCCTCGAAGACCAGCGGCCTCACTGAGACCCTCCTCATGGTCAACACACACATTCATCTGTCAACTCTTGACATGGACATTTGTCTTCTCATACAGTGGTCTGCTAACACCACTGTCTAGTTCATGGCCAGAGGAAGAACAGACAGAACCAACTCCACCCATCTGATGGAGCAGGTGTGTGTGTGGGGGAGGATGGACTGAACAAGGACACTGATCCGTCCATGTGGATTTGTGTTCGTCTTTGACACTGTCACCTGGGAGTGGAATTTCACACCTGGTGCCTCTGCTGAAGTGAGACAGACAGAAAGACAGACAGAAAGACAGACAGGTGGAGTTGGCAGCCGGGGTTGAAGGAGACTCTAGAGAAAAGCTCCGTCACATCTGGGCTGTTGGAAAGATTCACACGAGGCCTAGAAAATTGTTTCCACGAAGATAAAAAAAAACCAACTATATTTTGTCGCACGGTCGGAAAAAATGTTTTTCTTAAATTGAACGTGAATAACGTGAGCGTTTGAGTCGTGTCCACGTATTTGACGGCTTTATTCAGGACGGGACGTAATGTGAACGTGATTATCGTTTCATCTCGCTGCATCGTCACTGACGTCTTCATAAAAAAGGGAGCGACTTTCAGGGCGTCGTAAGATTTTGGTTCGTCAACATGGCTGCCTCCAGGAATCATTGTCACGTCATGTGATGATATTTACTTTCTGCCGAGATTCATCCAAACACCTTTTTTCCAACACTGACATCAACTTTGAATTTTTTTTTGAAAAGACTGTGTGAAAATATCACATCCAAGGAGTCAATTAGAGAAAGAGGGAGAAAAGTGACTGAGGAGGCGGGAGAGTGGATTTGAGGTCATTCCAGTTAAAAAGACGGAGAAAAAAGACCAACTTATACAAAAACTCTATTTTTATTCCCACAGGGACGGATTGTGAGCGTCAGGCAGCTCACATCGCCCTCTACGCCCTCCTACAATAATTGCAAAAGCTCATTTTAAAGATCTCGCTGACAGGGCAGATATTGCCTCTGTTTCCCCATATTCCATATTTCATATACGGCCCATTGGATACCATCGTCTGCTGGAGTCATGGCCAAACACATTTATGAAAAATGCACCCAAGAACTTATCAGTTGGGAGATATGCTTAAGTTGAAGAAATTTGAAAGTCAGAGAAGGTAAGAAACCCGGCAGAATCAGGCCGACCATCGTGATCCTGTCCCCAAGGCTGGACCTGGACCTGTGTCCATATGAAGGCACAGAAAAAAACTATGTATAAATATAATATACTATAAATAAAACAATACCAATATATTAGAGCAGTGCCCTGCTGGTGGTTGAAGGAGTTACATTCTGGTGATGGAAAAGATGGTGAAAATGGATGGACATCTATATTTGATGTGTATTTGTTCTGACACTTTGAGAAGAGGAATGATGAGTAAAAATCATGAACTAAACTAAAATACTTTCAGCGTTTTCTACCCCATCTACTGGGGAGATGGTGGCAGTGCAGACAAATGAATGAATTATAAAGACTGGACAAGTTTAGTGGCCACATTACAAAGCTGAATGGACCACATCTGGCCCTCAGGCCTTAGTTTGCCCAGGTGGCAAAAACAAAAACAGAACATTGACAATCACTCAATAGGGGGAGCTGTTCATTTGAACGAAAACAAACAAAAAAAAACTCTTTAAACTGGGCTAAAAATCTGCTGTGAACTAAACTGTCCTCAGATCAGTGAGACGAGTTAAAGTGAATCCAAAGTCTCTTTAAGGCTGAACTGTGGTTTGATGCTCTTCAAATTTGTGACCCTGCTCCGCCCCTTAATGGTCTCTCCAGTCCAGTGATGCAGCACACTGCCCCCAGTGGTCAGAGGAGACACGTCCATTGTCTTTAGTATGTGACCTGGTCATCTCAGTCAGCCTCACCCACTGACCCAGGGGGAGGCGGGTGAGGAGCTGGAGAACTGAGTGTCTTATCAGCGGTCTCCCAGTGTGAGGCAGTAAAGCAAACAGAGCGGCGCTAGGCCAAAGGCCCTGCTTAGTCATCGCTTCTCTGCGCACGCTGGAAAAAGTGCCACTTTCGTCAGGTTGCGATAAGAAGGGATGAAAAGGCGGGAAACAGAGCTGTGTGATGCTGATGGACACGGGCTGAGGGGGGCAGCGGTGAGCAAACCAGAGGCTAAAACTGCCACATCAGCAGCGGCTGGATTTACTTGGATGAATAAACGCAGCTCGGGGGAAAGTGTTGGTGCCGTCGGAAGGTGTCGAGTGTCAAAGCGAGCGGCTGAGTCGCCGCTAACGCCCCCAGTGAGCTGTGGCCACCTGAGTAATTACCACCACTGCTGTTAGGGTAATCCGCCCAGCGGAGCAGCCGAGCCGGGGGAGCCCAGGTGAAGCTCCACCACCACCTCCACTCGTGTGGATGTGGGTGGAATGAGTCGCAGGCGTTTCGACTGGTACCACGTGAAATTTGAACTCCGGGCTTAAAGAAACCCAAGAGTCAGAAAAACTTCAAATAAGATCCTGGAAATATTTCCTCCAGTGAAATAAAAAGGATTCTTCTTCACAGCTGAGACGTTAAATAAATGTTGGTTTCAATCCTCCTGGACCAAGGTGGACACCAAGAGTCCAGAGACAAAATACTAAATTGTTTTCAGCTTTTTTTACACTGTCTTTAGTGGGACAGAAGACAGAAGGACGATGATGATGATTTGGACAAATGTTTGGCTCCTGTTATTATTTATCTATGATATTGTATGTTGACTAAAAATAAAACAATCATTTAATAATTTTATTAAGTTATTAATAAGGTATTTTGTCGCATGTAACATTTTATAATTCTCATCTTTAAGGTGTCCATAAATACGGACGTGTCTTTGTCTTCAGTTTTTTAACAATATGTCAATCAAAGTAAGGAAATTAAAAATATTAAATACTTTCAAATTCTAATGTTATACTGATTGTTATGTTTTAATGTTAAAAAAAAAGCAGTTTTTTTCCGACTGTGACTTCAGAGCTCGTCCACAGGAAAACTGAATGGACTGAAGACGTTCATTGATGTAACTGTGTAAAAATAATGAATACAAATAAAAAATGAAGGATGTTTGTTTTCACATCATGAGGTCCTTATTTTTTTTCTCCTCATATTGAGAATCTGAAAATACAATCACACAAAGTTTCTCCAGATTTGCTGGAATTCAACGTTGTCTTCTGAGACGTTCACCTCAGTTTTGAGAATTGAAATTAAAGCTTTGAACAATATCAGACGTCAGCAAAAAAAAATCAAGGACGAATAAACGAATATACCAGAATCTGACTCGATGCTAAAAGTCTCCTGATGAGACCAGAACCAGGACCATCTCTGGTCAGTGATACCGACACCACCAGGACAGAACCACGGCCGCGGTCAGGAGTTACCTTTGCGCTCGGAGCGTTTCTTGCGTCTCCTCTTGAACCTGCGTCTGATCAGGCAGTAATAGGAGTCCTGGTTCTGGGCACCAGTGCTGAGAAGAGCCATGATGACCAGCTGTGTGAGAACTTCCCCTGGTCCTGACTGCTGACCTCTCTGATGATGATGATGATGATGATGATGGTGGTGGCTGCTCTGGGTGGAAACACCTGCAGCACTTCTTTGTTTCTACTTGTGTCCCTGCCTGGTACCAACACTCTCTTCCTCTACCTCTCCTCTCCTCTCCTCTCCTCTTCTCCTCCTCCTCCTCCTCTTTCTCCTCTGTTGACTCCATGTCTGCCCTATCAGTAGTGGAGAGGGAGGTGCGGGAGGAGGGGGTGAGGAAAAGAGGGAGGGGACTCTGACAGTGGAGAGACTTGAGGGATTCAGATGGATGTTGAGGAGCACGCTGAGGAACGTCTGCCTCCAAATTCAACCAGAAATAAAACGTCTGCATCTTCTCACATCTTCAGCACACGTTTCTATTGGTGTCAAGATGACAATCATCACATGTTCCTCCAACACGCTGTGATATTACAACCTCGATAACATGACCACGTGACCGTACGGACCGTCCAGGTTCTGACGGTACCAGTCTGACCTTGTCCCCACGGACCGCAGCTTAAACATGTCTACAGTGTTGAGTCTGTGATACAGTAGGAGAAAAGAGTGGACCAAAAGGTGTACTCTGCCTCCCTCTAGTGGTTAACTGTTGTAAGTGTAACGGTAAGAGGCGCAAATATCAGACCTTGAAGATTTTGCTGCGGACAGAGAACTGTCATGGTTCTGCTGTTACCTTTCATTGACAAATACAATATGAATAAAAAAACTCTCACCTCTGTCTGGTGCTCGTGCTCTGGTTAAAGGTTTCTGTGCCAGTATAAACCTGGGAAATGACAAGAAACAACATCTAAATTAACAACAAAGCTTTATAAACCTGTGTCATGATATTTAGAGAGAAGTTGCCATAGTTAATATTTAATAAGACTTTATTATAACTACATAGTAAATAATGTGGAATAAATACATTATTTACTAGCTGCCTTAGAAGACCTTGCGATGCACCCACTAGTCCAGTAGAGGGCGTTGATATGCATGTGTTAGTTAGAGGAAGTCAGAGGACAAGTGATAAAATAAAATCTTTTCAGCAGCCATGGACCAGAGGTAGAAGAAGAAGAAGAAGTGAGTCTACGGACAAATCTACGGACTTCCCTGCGTTCATCTCTGACCAGCAGTAGGCGCTCTTGGCAGTTTTTGGATTGCCTCAGTGTTACACCAGCAACCTAAGGATGTCAGTCATGGCTGCTGCAGATGTTTATCATGCTGATCTATCAAATCACCTCAAATCCAAGTATCACAGATATACAGACATACATAAAATGGACTCCACAGACACTGACTGGTGGAGACCATGGCTGTGGACCAGCAGCTGTCTGTGGACCAGCAGCAGTCTGTGGTTCTCCAGACGTTACACAAAGACTGACTGTTCTTGACTGAAACAACCACTAAACTCCGGTGGTTGACGGAGGAAAACAATCGTTGACTAAAACAACTTCTTAAAAGGCTTTGACGGGGAGGAGATCCAGGCTGCTGTGGTCAGAACATCTGTTGGTTCCACACACACTCAGCCAAGTGAAGAGGTCCAAGGGTTCTGAACATGAACCCGCCTGAAACAAGTCATTATTTCACTCCTTCAAAAGGTCCAGAGCTCAGAGACTGAGGCCCAGTGTTTGGGATCAGAGCTCAGGAATACAGTGGGCGACAATCCAGAATAAAATCCCACTGAGACCAGTGGTGCCCTTCAGATTAAGAGCACAGGAAGACTCACTCCACTGAGTGAAGCCATCGTTGGACTGAAGGCTCCTGAAGGTCAATAGAGGTCAAGATGGAAGCATTGATTGAGGATCTTCAGCCTCAAAATGACTGAACCACAAAAATGTTTTGTTTCCTCCACAAACGGGAAGATCTGACTCTGCTGATTCATGGACAGGAAACAACCGAACATCAAGAATCTGGAAAATGGAATCAGTTTCTTAACTCAATCAAAAGCCACATTCCTTGTAAGAGTTTCACCTCAACTGCTGTTCAACACAGTGATGGTTACGGCTCCGGGTCAGAACCAACCTGGTCAACACACCAGCAGATGCTGCTGCTGCTGCTCTTCACCCTCTCAGCCTGCTCCGTGTGTACTGAACTGAACCGAACTGTACAGAACTGTACCAAACTGAACTGCCCTATACCTAACTGAACCGTACTGAACTGAAGTGAACCGTACTGAAGTGAAGTGAGCAGAAAGGCTTCTGTCGACTCTGCACCTTTGGCATCGACTGCTGTTCTGCAAAATGACTGGAAACTTTCAGTGTTGATTTCATGGAGAACTTCCTGATCCAGACAGACAGAACACAAACCACACATCATGTTCTGTACAGACCTGTGTTCTGATGCTAAACTGAAAATGACTGGACCATCTGGACCAGGCCTCCCACAGTAACCTCACAAACTAAGTATGCATTCATAAAACCATAATATTCATAATAATAACAACATAGATGAGTCCAATAACATCACCTCACCACTGCTGACGACCTGATGTTAGCAGATTATGTGTATTATCTGTAAGAATCATTAAAGATGTTTCTCCAATAATGATAATACGAAAACACAATCCCTGGGTTTCGCCAAATAACATGTGCCCTAAAAATAGTTGTCTGGATAAACAGCTGTATGTTAAATTCAGAGCCACTAGATGGCAGCACTGCAACACATTTTTATTTATCCCTTTATCTGCGTACAAGACAAATGACTGACTATTATCAGAACCACCTTGACCAGATCAGAATCATACACTGAGTTCTACTTCAAAAAGCCAACAGCGTCTGCACATCTGTGTGGAGGCAAAGTGATGAAAAGTGTCCAGACAGGAGTCCGGTCCAGTTACAGAAGGTCCAGTTCCTGTAGAACCGCCGTCTGAGGCGCATCTTGCAACCAGAGTTTGGAAACGTGTGGAGGAGGGGAGGATGGGAGGTGGGGTTGATGAATTGGCAGAGAAGAAACTTCAGAGCTGAGACATGGTGTCACCATGTGTGAAGGGCTGCAGCTGTGATACACAGATCCAGAAAACCCAGATCAAATCAAACGGTTACCAGCGCTGAAATAAAGACCCACGTGACGTGGAACTTTACTCAAACCTCAAAGTTTTCTTAGAAAAAAAAAATCCTGAAGACTTTTACTTTGAAAGACACCTCGATTTCTTCAGAACCAAAAATGAATGATTTATGTCTGGTGTAAAAAAAAACTCACACCAACTTCACATTAGTTTGTTGCGGCTGTGATTCACTGACTCTTTGGTTTTGAAGGTACATGTATAAATGTCTGCAATGTTTCAGTTCACCGGCATTTTCCAGCAGAGGGCAGTGTTGCTACACGCAGGAATTGTGCTGTTTTGGGAAGAAGGAATTCCAGGTGAACATTTCTCTCCACTCTTCAATAGTGAGTGATTTTTAAGTTAAAGCTCATTATTTATCTGAGCATCAGAAAAAGGTAAAACGTTGTTTCACCGACTCTTCTTTGAAGCTTGAAGACATTTAATACCAGACCTGGGAATATTCACGGATCAGAGCAGATCCAACCTTAGAAGATTCCTGAAACAAATGTGTTGCTAGGAAAGACTTGGCTTTGGATGCCAAAGGTCATTTATTCACTTCCCAACCGACATTTTCAAGGGGTTTGATTTCTTATCCTGTCCTTCAGGGGGCGCTCTTTGTGCTTGGCTGAGCAGAGTCGGCCGTTCAGGAACAATTAGAAGGTGAACGTTTACCAGAACGTCCAAGTGAAGAACTTTCTTCAGGTAGAAACACGCAGCAGCACCAGGTGCTGTAGGACACCATGTTGGGGGTTGGCGCCATCCAGTGGGAGGATGGATGGATGGATGGACGATCATCAGGAGTTTTTAAAGATCAAGGTTAGAACTCTGACCGTAGCTGGACGGTCAGTCTCTCAGTTCATCCTCCTGCTCCTCCTTCACCCCAACAGGTCCAGACTGTATCAACAGGTTTATCCTGGATGCTGCAGCAGCGACACCTAGTGGGGAGTTCAGTTCCTGAAGAAGCAGCTGTTGTCTCCACATGGATCAGAGAAACCACCTGGCACAAACACACTCCCTTGAACTGACTTTGAGCTTCCACCATCGACACCACCCTACAGGTGGAGGTCCCACCTCAACTCATGAAGAACATAAAGAAATGTTTTGGTTTTTTCTCTGTTGGATCAGTGTCTGACAACAGATGTTGTTTTGATTTATTTCATTCTGCAGCTTCTGGAACAAAGGCAAAACACAGGATGGTATCAAGGCAGAGTAATGAGAAACACCCCGAGAACAATGGAACACACACACACACAGACACACACACACACACACACACACACACACACACACACACACACACACACACACAGACACACACACACACAGACACACACAGACACAACAATCCTTTGGCAGCTCCAAATCTTGTGATTACACCATTGTTTAGCGACGGCGTTTCTCAGCTGTTCTCTTCGACGGTCAGTGACTCCGTCTGTTCTGTATCAACAGACCTGGAAATAGAAATGACTTCATTCTTCCCATGGAGGTTTCAACCCTGGGCTCCTGCCCCTGGGTGTGGTCCACTCCTTCACCAGCTCTGACATGGATCTATGTCTCCGCCTGTGGCTTTAGGGACTTCTGGTTTGACCGCGGTGAGATCTGTGTCCAACATAGACGTGAGATAAACAACAGACGTCTGTGTCTCTAAGAACCTGCACTGATTGGACCACAGGCCTGGAAGGTGTGACAAGAACTTCACATGGATCCACCTCCGCACAGTGGAGCCCCAGGATAAAAGCTTTCCAAGTTAAGAGCGTTGGACTTCACAGGATCTTCCTTGACGAGGAAACATCTAGTCAGGAGTGTGATCTCCAGATCTGTTCTGGAGAAGCTTCTATGTCCATTTCCACGAAGGAGATACTTTGGGATTAAATGACTTCTCCAACTTCAGACCAACATCTCTAACCTTCTTTTTGTCCCTACACCAAACACCCTCCTCTTCATAATCCAATTTCCACCAGTCTCCTGTTGGAGGTTGTTGTTAACCCCCTGACCACACCAGCGTCAGTCCCTAGTGGTCAGTTTGGGAACTGATTTGAAGGGATATTTCTGGACTCTAGGTTGGAGTGAATGGACACACCATTGAAGTGGCACTGACTGAAGTACACTCCAGGGGGCGCCAACGGCTTTAAAATGCCAACAATACCACGGTACAGGTGTGTCTACGACGACCAGGTGAATTACCAGGGGTCTGGGTCTGACTGCAGCCCCCACACCCACACACTGGTTCTGTTGTCAACTCTCCTGCTGCGTTCAAGGTTCTGACAAAAAAATGCATGTTGTTATGGCAACACCAGGAACTGTGTTGGCTGCTCCTTCATGTTGGAGGAAGGCCGCGTGGTACCGAGTTATTTTGGAACAGAAAAACCAAATCACCGACGACAAAATTAGTTTCAGTGTTTAAATAACAGAACGTCAAGTGAAGAACGCAGCCTCAAGGCCCAGGGTGAAAAGAAAAATCAGAGGAGACGGAGAAGAATGTTCCTCATTTTTGGAACGTCGTCTGACGGGATCGAGACAATGCAACTAGCCAGCCGCCCCATGTTGGTCCACGGCCCAGAGGTTGGCACCCCCTGTTACACACACTAGCTGGCCGCGCTTCATAACGCACGGAATTTTCAAGACGTCCTCCATCAGGATGACGCACAACACTTTTGTCTCCACTTTTATTGGCCGGGCTCGTCTCATGATTTGCTACAACACAGACGTCAGCGTTTTCTCCAGTGACGAACGAGCTTCTGTCCGCGGCACATTTATCTTCTCACACAGCTGTGTGCCCTTGTTAGCAGCACAACCTCGCAATTCCTGAGCCAGAGAGGAGAGAGGGGGAGACCTGAGGTCACAGGGGAAGATATGGAGCCCACCACAGGAGAAGAGGACAGGACAGGACAGGGACACAACACTGTCCACTCAGGGTTCCACCGAATGGAGGCACCGGCCAATTGAACAGAGTTCTGGCAGAAGGTTCGCTCATGTCAGAGTCCAACCACTATCAGAAGATTGATCAGAGTCTTTGTCCAGTCTGGTCCAAGTGAGTCGTTAAAGACATTTTTTCTCCTCCCCTCAGCCCTGAACACGTTCTCCCCGTCCTCGTCCTCCCTCCCGTCTCCTTCTCGTCTTCCATCAACTCAGAAACTGTCATCTCTGCCATGACGGTGTCTGTCAAATGTCCCACAGAGACGAGACACGTGACGACTCTGTGATGGAGGGATTCTGTGGACGACTCCTGGGAGTTCATTTGGAGAGAAAAAAAATGTTCTTGGTTCTTGGTAGGTTCCAGCCTTGGACCAAAGACATTCATTACTCATGTTTAAGGACCTTTAGAGACGCAGACAAGATGATGATGATGATGACGATGACGATGACAACAATTTAAAGGGATGAATATGGAAAGATGTAAATAGTTGGTGTTTTCCATTAAAAAAGTTAATTCTAACTAAAGTGGTGAGTTAGTGAAATCCATGAGCTCCTGGGTCATGGACCTGTCAGTCAGTCAGTGACAGGATCTTGTCAACACAATATTTTTGTGTAGACAGTATTTTTTTCCAACTATATGAGGAACTTTTTATTTTGTTTTCTATTAAAGTTTTACTGTCAGAACAATTTAGAGAAGACTTCCTGAATGTTAATAAAATAAAACTGGAGTTGAACTTTGTTATGGGTTCAGTTTGTCGTTAAGTTTCCTGAAGACACAGTTGAAAACCACTGCAGTAAATGACACTGTAGAATAAAAACTGTCATATTAACAAAAACCATACGAGCATCAGCCAAACAGCGACATCTACTGTTGACTGATTGGAGATAAAGAGGATTCATCATGGAATGGCCTCCTGATCAGGTGACCTTCAGTTTACTGTTGGTGTCACACAGTGGAGAAGGTCAGAGCATCAACGTACGACCATGAGCTTCTAATCAGTGTTGGATCAACTATAAAACACACACACACACACACACGCACGCACGCACGCACACACGCACACACGCACACACACACGCTCAGAAGATTTTTACTGCACTGCAATGCAGTGTGACATTAAGGATAATGATTGCGCGCACAGACACACACAGATGTACAGTGTGTGTGTGTGTGAGTGTATATACACACACACACACACACACACAGAGGACTGCAGAAACACAGTCACGTCAAGGTGAACGTCATGGTCACAGATGAACGTCTTCAGTCTCTTTAAGACAGGACAGATTTGTGAGGTGATCGAGAATAAGACGGAGAATAAGACGGAGAATAAGACGGAGAATAAGACAGGTGGAGAGTGAGACTTTAAAATGACCCAATAATCTGTAGCTGGAGTGAACCCGGCGGCGGCAGCAGCAGCAGCATCAGCATCAGTATCTGGTGTTCACCCTAAACTCTGACGGTTTCCAAACATACAGACTTGGCTCTGAAAGACTTTTAGAGAAAATTTCATCAGAGAAAAACTCTGAGTCTTTGTTGCAGTGATTACGTAACTGAAGTGATTTAGTTCATGCAGCAACTTAACAAGGTCGGGTTTAATATGAATTTTCAGTTTTCAGTTTTCTTCAGCTCTGTCTCCTGTCTTCTGTCTCTACTCCATCCATCACGGCTGGTCTCTCCACCGTCCCTCCACCTTAGCTGACTCTCTTCTATCTCAGATCACTCCTAACTTCTCCTTCTTCAGTTGTTCCATCCTGACTCCACTCTATTCTTCTCCTCAGTCTCCTCCACAGTCTCCACTGCTCTGAACACTAAACTCCTCCACCTTCTCCCTCTCTGCTCCTGAAACCTAGTGTAATATAGATTTAATGAGAGTTTATTCTCATTCACTAAGACTGCACTGCATAAGACGTTGAAATCAGCTCTACTGTATAATGAAGGCTCCAAAACTGCTCCACCACCTGGAGACCAAAGGTTCTGCATTAAAAAGCTGGACAATGTAACGAGGAAATGATCCACAGTGGATTTACGTGGATTATTTGATTTGGAAAATACCAAAGGTGGATCATCAACAATCCTTCAGACCTTCATTTCACCAGATCAGGTTCATTGAAACAACAACAACAACAACAACATAAATTTAAAGTCTGGCAAAAAAAAACAACAACAAAACATAAAAGCTGGGATTTTTCCCCTTCACCTGCTCTGGTGGGACAGCGTTAGCATTTCTCCGTGAAGGTCCTTCATGCAGGTGCTCATCTGCATCTGTCCCACAGAGATGCATTGTACGCATTCCTGCTCTGTGTTGGTGTTTCCACCGTATCTGGGCCAGCCATCTGGGGAGCTGCTACGGCCTTGGTGAAGTCGGCAGCTGGCCATCAGCGCTGACTCACAACTACCTACACACACACAAAAGCAAACGCGTGGAGGCGGCAGGTAACATCTGCATCGCCACCACCTGGAGCCAGTCTGCAGGACGGCCACCTGAGCGGACGGTGATGAACGGCAATTTGAAAACCGGACAAAAGCGTCGACTGGTTATGATGTTGCACAAAGAAAAGAGAAATTGTCCAACACAACCTCCTGGACTCTCAGATTAGCCTCATTCTCCACTTCCATCATGGAGACATGGAGCCAACACAAAGACCTTCTCTTCTTCTCATCAATGGTGGTTCCAGTTTTCCCACAGCGCTCCTGTTCAGTGGTCCCAGATCGGATTACAACAGGGCTACTGGAAAAGTAGGCCACGGCATGTTGTGCATTCATCAGTGTGTGTGTGTGTGTGTGTGTGTGTGCGTTACATTGTGTCTCAATGACACGACATAAATCAGTGGATCCAGTAAAGCGGGCTAATGCTTACACCTAGTGATATGAGGAGCATTTGTAGGAAGCCTCAATCGATGGTCTATTCCTAGAGGAACAGCAGAGGTGCAGTATAGGAGAGCAGAGGGCCATGTGTTTGAGGGAACATCATGGTCTTCATGGCGCCCCTGGGGGATTCATGATGAAATGCGATACTTATCCACGGCTTCTCCGATAAGGATAACGAGAAAATGTCATTGTTTCACACACAGATACAGAACCATGTGTTCAAGGTAGAGGAAACCAAAGAGAATCCAGAATTACTGAGTGGGACACAGTCTGTCCTCCAGTCCCGGGACTGTTTGACTGTTCCTCCACCCACTGGGTGAACTGAGGGGACAGGATGTGACTTCTTTGGTCCAACAGTGACTGATACAGACACAAGACGGCCACGATTGGACCTCTGTCTGGACCGAGACTCCTTCAAGTACACTCAGTAAATCCAAGAGCTACTCCTCACTACACCCTACAGGCACCTTAGGGAGTCCATGGTTGAAGCTCGACCTTCAAGACAGCACACACTGCCATGATTGGAGCTCTTCCTCGTCCGTTTCTCCTGGTAACGTAATGATTGGACCTTGAATTTGTTCTTCCAGCTGTGATTTTTCATGAACACAACCATCATCAGCAGTTGAGAAAAATGTAGAACTGAGATCGGACCCTGATGTAGGTAGAGCAACACAAGGACAGATGCTGGGTGTAGGTTAAAGCACACAAAATAAACTGCAACACCTGAATTCAAGCTGAAAGATTCCCCACTCACCACTAGAGGCAAACTAGAGTCACTGTGCTCTGCGGAAAGACAGAGCGTCTGTAAACACAGCAGAGTGACGGCGTCCTGCAGTAATGTCCACGCTGTCATGCACCACGATGGAAACCATAGATCAGGAAGTGAAGCACGGGCAGATGTGGCGCCCTCTGCCAGACACCACCACCCTAACCCCCACCCCCTGCCCCCATGTATGGCTTTCTGCTCTTTGTTATTTCCCCTCTATCTCCACTCCTGTCTCCACGACACTCGCCAACAAAAACAAACTGGTTTCCTTTCAGCTCTGAGCGTAGAAGGTCTTTAATGATTGAATGTTCTGGTCCCACCGACCCAGAGTCAAAGACTCAAAGACTCCGTCTGCTCCGAGGATCCTCCGAGGTGTGAGTGTGTGTCGACAGTAAGTGAAGACACACAGGGTTGTTTAGAAAGACGGCCGCGCTACAACATCTCAGCCGTCCGTGGACACAGTATCGGTCAGACCAGCCCTGAGCAGAATCCTTCTAGATCTGCCATCTGGTCCTGGCAGCCGCGAGCTCCTCTACCACGGACCAGTGAACACAGTTGGTCTGATTTGCCCACTGCCCCCACAGCGCCCCCTCTTTTATCTCTCCGTGTCTGTGGATATTTTTGTTTTCTTGTGGAGGCCTGTGTGGAAACTGGTTTCCTGCAACGTTACCAACTTTCCAAAAACACACGGGTCTGGGATTCTTTTTATAACGACCGGAGCAGGAGTTCATGGGGAGGTAAAACCCAGGACCTGACGTGGTGGTGGAGTGGTTCTGTGGTGGAGCGTTACTCCTCTCACCACCATCCAAATAAAAAACACATTGTTTTCTCCTCTATGACTGAAAGATTTCATACTGCAGTTCTATATTTGACGTCTGCGTCCACTCAGCTCCACGTTACATAAGGAAGACAATTTTAGTTCTCGGGCAGATTTGAGACACAGCTCTGACAAACACTGGTCCCTGCTGAGAGGAAAAGGATGGATTTGGGTTCCTCCACCTCTTCCTTTAGTTTCTGTTGAGCCAGTCATCTACTCCAGAGGGTTGTCTATTAAAACTGACTGATCGACACTTGTCCAAAAATTTAATTTTTGGACAATTTTGATATCATCCGATACCGACATAGGAACTCGTTTACCTGAGATCAACTGTAACCTGAGGTAAATAAAAGAAACATCCAGGAGTTAAGGTCAATAATTTCCATTACTGGGAAGAAGAACACTAACAATCTCACTAATAAAACAGAAATTCACTAAATATGGACATCCTGCTCTTCTGTCTTGTGATCCCAGTTGAACTGTTTGTTGTTTTAATCATATTTTTATAGAATAATTCAATTTTTATCAGTCGTTTTTTTACAACCTTTTTTTATTCTCTGCGTTTCTGTCTCTTCTCTTTGAAGAGAATAAGGACGTTAAAGGGACCAAGAGGGAGAGTGAGTCGTCCATGAATCAGTGTCAACTGTTGGGCAGAGTGAGCAGATGGTTGTGGCTCATCACGATGACACCCTGTCATCCTTATTATGTTTCCTGAAGGTCAGAGTTTCCATGAAAAATGTTTCCTGACATGAAGAGAAAGTCTTCATTGACACAAGAACAACATCAAACATTTTTCTAATATTATAACATCTACAGAAATAATTTTGATATATAATTATATTATTATTATTTTAAAATATTAATTTATAATAATAATAATAATAATAAATACTAGGGATTTGTGGTAATGATCAGTCTTGATTCAATGAAAACCAGATAAAGCCCTGCCTGGGTTTTCCCAAATGAAATGGTAACTGTAAGTTAAAGGAAGTCACTAGGTGGCAGCATTGTAGCTCATTTTTTGAATCTCGTTCTGATACAGTGGTTTGTACATATGGAGAAATAAATACTTCCACATAACACTGGACTAATTAATATTTTAAATAAGATTAAAATGAAACTTAAGATTTTTTTACAACAATGATTTTGTCTCGTGGTTAAAAGCCGTGATCTGGATAAACTCTGAGCCAGTGGAAGGGACGGGAAAAGTTGAAAGTTTGTCCGACTGCTGTTCCTGAAATAACTTCAGTTTATCAATCATTTACACACAGCAGGACGTTGACTGAACTCAAATATGCAAATTGAAGCCAGGCTGGAGTAGAACCTCCTCCGTCATCCCAACAGTTTCCTTCCCTTTCACTCTCCACTGTTTTCTTGGCTACCGACGCTTCACCGCAACTCGTTAAATTTGCAAAGGAAAACCTCAAAAATCTGAAGGGAGCAGTTCCGCTCCCTCATCTTTGTTCGCTGCAGCGTATTATCTTACCATAATTCTGCTCCTGCCTGGTAAACGGACACCGCTGCTGTATTTCAAAGATCCCGGTGGTGGAGCGAGCATGTGCCGCCGTTCTGGCTCGGAAAATAATGACGGGATTTGATCCGGTTTGGAGAAGGAGCCAGTTTCACAGCAGCCGACAGAACTATCGCTTACTGAAAAATGGCTATCGTTTCCATTTAGGCACATCATCACTTCGCTTATGACAGTACAATCAATTGAAATCAACCCTATGTTGGCTCGTGTGTGTGTGTGTGTGTGTGTGTGTGTGTGTGTGTTGGGGGTGGGGGGGTCATTGGTGGGTGTCAGTCACAGGGAGCAGCAGAACATGTGGGAGGGAATTTAGTTTCCCTGTGAGTCTGCGATGTATTACAAAGAATTATGGGAAGATATTCTGCCACTGAACTTGAGTGGACTTCAATGACACCACCAGCCTCTTCCTCATTGTCTTGCAGACACACACACACACACACACACCAACACACACACACAGATGCTGTAAAGCACCAGGACAAGTTAAGGCATCTTCACTCTGTGAACATCCAGAAATGCCAGGATTCCTCCAGTCTGAAAGTCCACACCCAAAACAAAACTGTCTTCACGAAGGACTTCACCCCACACTGAAGCTGGACCGGTCAGTTCTATTGACCGTTTTTGTGGATCCGGGTCTGGTTTTAGAACTGGTCCTTCTACTAAGCCAGCAGCTGCGTTCCAATAGCCACCACAAGATGGGAGAAATCATCTTGTATGTGTAAAATATCAGTTGACTGATATCTCCATAAAAAGATCACAGCTTCATTCTCCAATAAGAGAAATATGTAACAGCTGAAAATAATTCTTATTAATGTTTGGAAAAATTTCGGAAAAATGAGGAAACACAAGGAGATGATGGTACGATGACTGAGCCAATCAGAGTTAGCCAATAGAACACTGAGTAGACCTGGCATTAGCCATGATCGTACGCTGTGACACCCCCAGGTTTGAAGGATCTGAATCCAACGTCTTCTTCCCTCGGAAACACAATAATCCCAACAGCGAACACACTTCATCAATATGCTGTGTATGTTTTATTGATGTATTTACCTCCACTTTAGCCAAGGGGGCGTAACGCTGTTTGACTGTTTAGACGTGCAGTGAAACACATTCAGTCCATGCAACATTCAGCAAAGAGCCATTTGTCATTCCATCACATCAATTTTTCATACCTTGACTGAGGAGTCGAACACGACTGGGCGTTCACCGCCATCATCACATGTTCAACTGCAGCAAAAACACGTTTAACCCGATGTCATTGAAGGGCTCTCGTTGTCCACTGCTACAAACAACTCCATCATCTAACTTTAATCCGGCCGCCAAATTAACTGATTGTTTTATACCATTATTATATTTGGACATTTCTCTGCAATACCCTCCTCCCCCAATAGATGGTGCAGAAAAGGCTAAAAATATTTGACCACTTTTACATGTTGGGTCAGCTGTGATGATCGTCACGGGAGTTTTCCACCTCAACGTAACAAAACATTCCTACGAACGTCACGCCAACAGAGAAAAATCAAAGAGAGAAAAAAAAAATTAACCACTGAGAGAACCTGATACCAGAGCAGCTGGTCCGGACCATGTGAGGACTATCTATCAGATTTCAACCAGTTTTAAATGAAAAGGCTTTGTTCACATCCACAAGTCAATCATGACCAGAGCTGAACAGGTTTGAACACGAGGACCTGAAACGCTGTCACGAACACAGGTCGATCAGGTAAAATACAAAAGATGAAATGTTTAAAAAAACCAAATGAATTAATGACTAGAACCAGCCCAGAGACCAGTGACACCAGTGACACTGGTCTTCAATGATCTGAGCAGCATCAACGCACTGGTAAGAGTAGAGCCATATACAAGAAGACAGATTGAGATGGTTTGGACATGTTCAGAAGAGGGACACATTGATCCTAGAGATGGAGCTACCAGGTAGGAGACAAAGAGGAGATTGATGGAGGACATGGAGGTAGTTGGAGTCAATGTAGAAGATGGAGATGACAGGAGGAGATGGAGGGAAACCTTTAATATAATAAACTAAACTTTAATCCCAGATTAAATGATAAAATCCTGGTCGACAACAAACACATTGAATCTGTCGTTTGGGTCATTTCTGAGGAACGGAGCAGAACCTGTGGCTGCAGCTGAGGTCAGAAATAAAAGTGTTTATTAGAACTTTACTAGAACCGTTCTGAAGAGAACCCTTCATGACCATAAATGGAAACACCTGCCAGGAGACCATGTGTCTGGAGGAGACCACTGACTGAGGACTTAAGTCCTGTAAACACTGGTGTCATCAGAGTCTGAAGTGTCTGAATAAAGAAAAGGTTTTTTTTTCTTCTTCGTCCACAGTGGACTGGACCGACTGGACCCACAGACAGACAGACAGACAGACAACAGAGACAATGTCTTCATTCATCAGAGTTTCTTTTTCGCTGCCGCAGCTGCTCAGGGGACACAGTTCATGGTGATGAGAGGTACCATGGAGGTAACATCACTGGTTCTGGACCAATGACGGTGTTTGGGGCGGGGCTAAAACTGATGCAGCGTTAAGAGAACAGTGAACCCGACAGAGGAAAATACTCGATTACACTTCAGTTAATTACATTACTGCAGTGATGTCGCATATCAACTCTGGTGGTTATTGTCCGGACACTTCATTTAGTGATACCGATACTGACCGATACCAATATATGACAATGTTTACCTCCAATACTGAGGTAAATGTCTCATGTGATGTAATGTAATGTAATTATGATGTTATTAAAAATGAAAATGTGATTTGTAGAAAATATCTAAACTGACAACATGTTTATTAAAAATACTCATAAAATATTTATACTTAAAAATACTTGTAAAAATAGACTTAATGCTTTTCTAATCATTAAGAAGCGTAAATTCGAACATGTTTTTAAAGGTTGGACATGAGACATTGAGTTGATAATGAAAGACTTTTGGACTTATCTTGGTCATTTAACAGTTGTTCCACTAATGTTGCGGGAATAATGTAATGTAATGTGATTACTGATCTGTGGACAATTGGGGCATGAAGTAATGCACGCGGCTTTGTATCCGACATGATGCAATTACTTTCTTATTTCATGCTTAGGTTATTATTCTGTGAGGGATAAACACACTGCGCAGATGTGGTTCCAATAAATCCACGCAGCGTTACAGCTGTTGTCTAAGCCCGTCCTGGTCAGATAATAATGACGGCGCTCCGTCACAGTCCCACACTGAGGAATCTGTCTCCCGCCGCGCACCGCACCGTGTCCAAACGTCTATCTGGGATTCTTCGTGTGCACGGACGACTGAGGAGACGGTTTTGTTTAGTCTTGAAGTGAATGCAGAGAATGACAGATCAGTAAACATGACACGGATGAAGGGTTTTTATGTCTCTGAGACGCCGTCTTTTATCTGTGCAGGTCAAATCACATCCACTGATCTGGACGGGGATGGCGTCTGTCACTGCTCTGGGAAGCGGACGACGCAGGGACAGCGGTTTGTTATTGTAGAAAATGAAAATGTGAAGGAATGTTGTCGTCACTGCACAGAGACGCACAACCTTCACCTTACACACATCTCAAATATTGTCATGGAAATGATGTGATTTTTTTTGTGTTTTTTGTCAGAAGTTTATTGCAGAAGCTGCGTTAAACTGACACAAAAACTTAATTTGTTGTTAAATAAAACAACCAACAACCAATCTGTTCACAACATTGTCTGAGTCAAAGTCAACAAATCACTGAAGAATTTGTTGAGAACTGAACAAAAATTAAAGAAACCTTCAGATCAGCAGAACAATATTGACTTCAGTCCAACATTAACTCACTTCTTCAACTCCATGTCCCCCATCAATCTCCTCTTTGTCTCCTACCTGGTAGCTCCATCTCTAGGATCATTCTTCTACCCATATGTCTCCACTGTCCCTCCTCTGAACATGTCCAAACCATCTCAATCTGTCTTCTCTAGCTTCTTTGTCTCCAAACCTTCCTGTCTGTGTTGTCCCTCTAATCACCTCATTCCTGATCCTGTCCATCCTTGTCTCTCCTAAAGAGAATCTCAGCAGCGCCTTTAACTCCTCCACCTCCAGCTCTGTCTCCTGTCTTCTTTCCCTTCAGAAACCTTAAACATCTCCAACAGAGGTGATCAATCTCTGGTCTGCGGTCTGTACAGTGTAAAACACCAGCGACTGTGGTGAAAACACTGCCGTGTGACAGCCTGCAGGATTCGACGGCGAGAGAACGTGAGGAGCAGATCAACAGAGGGTGGAGGTGGAGGTGGAGGTGGAGTGTGAAAACACGCAGGTTCTCCACACATGGATTCACCAACACAGTGATGAGGCTCAGTGAATCACTGCGGCTCAAACGGAACATCTGCTGTGGACACGTCAGAGACGGAGAGCTGAGACACAACAATGGAAATTTACTGCTGCACAAATTGATGTGTGTCAAACTGGAGGCACGTGGCCATAATGGGGCCCATCAAGTCATTTTGATTTAAAAAATATTTGATGTCCTTGTAGGAACGACTCGGCTGCTGCAGAAACTGAATTATCACTGATACCAGTTCTGGACTGAGATACAGGGGACGTCCTCTATCACAGGAAGACGTCCAAACAACTAAAAGACAAGATATTTATTAAAATATTTACACATATAGGATGTTAACCCTTCACAAATCCATTTGGAGACATTGGAACGTGTGAAATATGGCAAAAAAATAAAAAAACGAAACAAAATCTGGTCGACCAGGTTGAACAGGTTGTTTCTTGCGATAACCTTTAAAAAAATCCCTTATTTTAACTTAAAATTATTAGAAATTTAAAAATGGTGCAAACAACACGATGCAGTGAAAAAAACTGAAGAATTAAATATCACAAAATGTGCGATGGCTCTTAGTTGAACCATATTAGCTCAGGGGTCTCAAACTTGAGGCTCGTGGTCCATTTGTGGCCCGTAGAGTGATATTTTATGGCCCCCACCTTAATGTGAAAGTTGAATGTTAGCGGAGACAAGATTTATCGAAGGATTCTGATGCGGCCGTTACAGTGGCCTTCAACTTATTAGAGTTTGAGAACGCTGGTGTAAAGTCCATCTTATTATTCCATTCAACTGCAGGAAAATCCATGGCAAAACAAGAACATCATAACAACAACAACAACCTCAGAGTTGGACAATACGTTGAATAATAATGTGAAGTAGTGATTTATTGTCCATGACCTGAGTCTGTCTGTCCCTCAGTCCCACTGAGGAGAAAAGAGTGGAAAAGAATCCATTTCTTACTGGTGTTTGTTTCTGTTCTTCATCCACTCCTCCTGGTCCATATCTTCTGTTCTGTTCTGATTGCTCAATTATCACATTAACTTCCTGGAGAACAAATGACCATCTGTTACATCTGGTCCACGTCTGACTCCATGGTTCCACGTTTACTGGTTTTATCACTTACACAAGTGAAGGAGAAGCAGAGCAGAACAAGTGCAGCCTGGTGTTTACACCACTGATTTGGTCGTTAACCTTTTCTTTAACGAGGCCAGAACTCAAACACATCCCAGTAAATAAATCCAAAGTGTTTCCGCTCAGAACCAGAACCAGACGCTGCTGTGAGGCGAGCCGGGCCAATAACAGTGAGCTCTCAGTGATTGAGAACGTTGTTACGGTGACACCACCACACACAGACCTCATCTGTGAATCAACTGGGACCATTTCATTGGACGCTGCTTAGAAAGAGGAAATTGTGAAGTGAGGACAGAGACGAAAAACCTCCGTCTTCTTTTCTGAAGATATAAAGATTTAATCAGATGAGATGAATGAGGACGTTGTTACAGTAGAGATGGCTCCTCTATGCTCTCGTCCATGAAGATATCCTCATGGTTGACACCAGATTCTCTCATCTGACAGATAAGAAATGCACAAAAAGAGAAGGTAACACGACAGGCGCCGTGAGTCAGCACGCTCTCAGAGAGCAGGTCGACAGGCTGGCCATATGTCTCACTCTCCCACCCAGCAGTGCAGCCTCAGACTCTCGCTGCAGGAGGTTCGGCTGCGATGCTGCTCTGCAGTAAATATTAATTATAATAATAGAGGTGAGTCTGAAGCTGAAGGGCAGGACGCCAACAATACTGTTCATGACTGGACCACACACTCATCTCCATAACAGCAGGGACAGAGGACAGTCCAGAAGTTCTGAGAGGAGGTGGAGGAGGAGGAGGAGGTCTCTCCATATACACATATGAACAAGGGAGGTCTGGTTATATCTGTCCACCAACATTTGACCAATAGTCTAATAATCTAAATGTGATGTAGTTTTGGAGGAAAACGGCTGCAGGTATCAGTATCAGTATCAGTATCGGTTGATATTGGAATCGTAAATGAAGTCTTCTTCTTTTCCTTGTCCATTTCTGTCAGGGGACGCCCCAGCAAGCAGCAAGTCAACAATTTCCATCTCCCCCTGTCCTCTGTATCTTCTACTCTGAACATGTCCAAACCATTTCATCTGTCTTCTCTAGCTTCTTTGTCTCCAAACCTTCCTGTCTGTGTTGTCCCTCGAATGTCCCTCACTCCTGATCCCGTCCATCTCAGCAGCATCTTTAACTCCTCCACCTCCAGCTCTGTCTCCCGTCTTCTGTCTATTCCTAGTGTCTCTATTCCATCCATCACAGCTGGTCTCACACCTGACACCAGGTCACAGCCGGTTTGGTCTTAGAACTGAAGACTAGTTTTTATTTAAACCTCAGGTAGAGCTGGACCAGAGCAGAGAGACAGAGACAGGTTTCCTCAAACCTTCTGCCTCAGCCCAGTGTCCTCCAGCTCTGGGATAATGAAAGCAGACAAACACGGACTCACGTGGTCAACACGGTAACTGATGCAGCCCACCCTGTGGGTTGGCCTCCACGCTCATGGGGACGTTCTGAGGACATTACTGTTGACATCATCGTTTAATGCCTGGCTGTGAGCTGTCTCCACCGTAGCGTGAAGCAGAACAACAGCAGAAGAGAACAATCACCTGAGAGCCAAGGTGTCACGTCTCAACCTTCTGAGCTGAAAACCTTCAAAACTACAAGAAGGACAACTGAGGTCTGAGGTCTCCTGGAGTCTGCAGTCACACTACGATGGTCCTGGAGGATTAGAGCGACTCTGACAGCTGGTTCAGGGCATTTAAAGGGCAGAACTGATCCACATGGTATTCTACGTTACAGTGCAGTGGAACAGTAAGAATGTGATGGGTTTGAATGCTAGGCTAAAAATGTAGCATCTTAAGAAATAAATGAAAATCAGTGCAGTGTGAACTCAGTTTCCTAAACCAGTGTCTCACAACCTTTAATGCACCACGGCCCGATTAAATGTCTCCCCTTAATAAAATTGAATTTCCCGTGTTCTGAAATATTTTCCTACCTATAAAATCTTCCTACCAGAATTACCTGTACATGGACACAACAAGGATTTCTCAAATACACACAGCCTATAATTTTCTGCTACCAGAATCTTGTATCAATGACTCTGCGTCATTTTGAGATTATTGTTGTTGTCTTCACTGAGAAAATATTTCCTAATCAAATATAGTTGCATTATTGATGGTGGAATCCTAGCCATTCTATTGGTCAGTTCTTTTGTTGATATGGGTATGGATCAAGTGGAAGGAATAGACAGATGGGGACAATTCACCCACAGACCGGTACCGGCCCCCGGCCCAGAGGTTGGGGACCACTGGTCTAACTGATCCTTTTCTTCTGTTCCTCTCCTCTCAGTCATCATCTCCCCTGACCACTTCTCTTCTCCTTCTCTTCCTCTTCTTCATGGCCCAATATTTCTTTAATCCGTCTGATATTTCCATCCTCCAACTCTACTGTCAGAGAACTGTGGGGGTGAGGGCTGATACAGGGGGGTGACAAGGGGGGAGGAGTTGGTTAAGGGGAAACATATACAGGAATAATAGAGGAACCACCTCAGCTCACCTCAGAGGTGGGTCTTGGAACAGAACAACCAGGATTGGAAAGAGATGGCTGTATATTGTGTACAGAGATGTATAGTTCTGTGAATAGTTGGTTTTTTCTTCTCATCTCCTCTACAGTTTTTGGAGATTTCTCCCATTCTCTCCTCTGACCACAGCCTGGGCCACTGTGATGTCGTGTCTGGGCTGCATGTGGCCCACGTGGACTGGTTTCTATTTAAATGGACTGGTTCCACAAGCGACGCAGCACATAGGCAGCCTGGTATGAATAATGAAGACGGGACCATGGGAACGTAGCCCTGGGTGAAGACGGCGTGTACAGTATACATCTTCCATTAACTAAAATGTTTCACGCACGACACCAGCGAGCAGAGGTTTTTGAGATTCAGCCAAACTGAGGCAGAAGAGATGAGCGCAGCAGAGCGAGGATGAGAGGCGGAGGCAGAGTCCAGCATCCCCTGATATTTGAGCCCGTCTAAAAATAGCAGCAGTGAAACTGTGGAGATATGAGTTGTACTCCTGAAAGACCCCGCATCCCTTCCACTCAAAGGATGGGAGCTGGCTCCCGGCCCATCCGTGTGTTCACCACCGCAGTCAGCTGACGCAAAAACGCACGTACGTTTGTGATGGACATTAATGACAAGTGAACGGTTTCCAACCAGCGGGAAAAATCCTGGGAACACGTGCGTCAACTGCCAAGTTTGACTCAAGCGGACGTTAAACATCAGTTTGAATGTAAAGGTTCAACCAAAGAGTCCATTAAAAGAGTCTGCAGAGACTGTCACTTATGTCAGTGGTTCCCAACCCCTGGGTCGTGGACTGGCATTGGTCCGTTGGCACTAGGCTGTACAGGAAGAATTCCTGACTGACACTATTTCTTTTTTATTCATTGTCTGATTGTAAATGTTCTTTCCTTCATCTCTGTTAAGATGCCAGACTCTGTGACGTGTCCACCATCAACTACCTTCTGAAAAGTTCTGCTCCTGCTTGATTCAAACCTCCAGTCCAACAAAATAAAGAGAAAACAGCTCAGGGTCAAAGATCCAGAGATGTGACGGAAGAAGAGTTAACGTCCACCCGCACCAAGTCTGCAGCGCCTTGAAAAGTGCTCCACCACCTGGAGACCAAGAGTTCTGCATTCAAAGACAAGCCCATGTAGTTGGAGTTGATCCAACGTGATGTTCTAAGGACGGTCTGATCGTCTTGTTTAGTTGAAATCGTACGACTCACTGATGGAAGCGCAAGAAAAGGTTGAGACCCCTGGTGGTCATTCAAAAAATTCACTACCAATACTGAAGACCTCTATTGCTATTGGTTATCAATAAAACCATTGATCAGTCACATGATGTGGCCATGATTTGACCACGTGATGTGGGCAGTAAAGCCATAAACCAGAGTAGTGACTGTAGCCCAGCCAGTTCACTGTTCTCCAACAACAACAACAACGGTGGGAAAAGTCACTAAAATAAACCTGGTCTTCTTCCCACCTACTGCTTTTATGGACCTCCATCCAAACAATTATGGCAATTAAGTCTAAGAACCGGAAAAGATCTAAATTCCTCAAGTGCAGCTGAAAACTACGCACATTTATTACAATTACACTAAAAAAAGAACCTGGAACAGTTGAAGTTTCTCCAGATTCTAATTTTACACCAGTGTCCTCAGTGTCTCAGGTCAGTACTCACCGCTGCAGAGTAACTAAGGAGGAGGACGTTCCATGTGACGGTCCCGTCCAATCCAGAAAGGCCCCTGGGCTCCTGTGGGAAACAGGAAGAACCTTAATGAAACGGTCAGTTGGCTGCGATGAACAGCATCATTAATTAACTCATTAACTCATTAACTTGTTATCGCAGAGCTGCAGCCGTGCATTTCCTACAGTTTTCAAACCCAAAACCGATGAAATGAAAAACAACTGTGGCCAAAAGTCTGTGCCCAGGACTGAAGACAGGAGCGTCCACCCTGGACCCCGGTCACACACACTCTGCTGACCTTGCCCCGGGCCGCTCCACCCTGACCAGCCTACGCCAGAGCAATAACAGAACAGAGGCTCCAACGGAGCAGACATCATGAGTCATGGGAACAGAGAACAGATGTCGTCCCATCACATACCATCGCTACATTATTCTGTTTTTATAGGGTTGAGACGCGGCGTCACATGGACACACTGGCATCAGGTACCAGGAGATCATATTTTTCAGAGAGCCTTTTTTGAGGACCATATTTTTAGGACCAAGATCACAAAAATATGCCTCAGATTTTCTTCGTCACACATTTTCTCAGTCTCACTTTCGTTGTCGTTCTCAATATCACTTTGTCTGGAGGCAAATTTGCGCTCGCACCAGTGTTGTCCTCTTCCTCACGCAGCAGTCCAGACTTTCGAAACCCGCGAGTGAACCTGGATTTTCTAACGCCACTGCACGCCGGCAGGATCGGGCCGACATCAGCAAAAGTATCTCTACGCATGAGGCCAGTTTTAGTAAATGATTTCTTCGCGTTCGTCATCAAGTCTCCTAGAACTCCGAGTACCGCTGAAAAAAATGCACAATTCACACTAATGTCAAGCGGCTGCAAAACCGTTGTCGTGCGCCTAGAAGTACAGATGGAATAAAGTTTGTCCTCAGTAAAAATCTGTGTTCGTTAAAGCTGCAGGGTTACGACTGTGTGGAATAAGTAGAGGCTCATAGTCCAGAAAATACGGTATTTCCGGAAGCTTGTATTTTGATGAGCTCGTACTTTGGCGTCCCATTGTCAATACATTGTATCAGTCAAACTGCATAACATTATAAGAAGGTCAATAAGTTGGACTTTACAGGCCAGAACTGTTGACCCATAAAAAGTCAGTGAAACGTTGATGAACTGAATGAAGAACCTGAACTGACTCCTGGTCTGAGTCTGTAGCTCATGTTAACTCGCTGCAAGGACAAATATTCCTCCTAATATTCCTAATAATCTCCTTGGACATTTTTCCCCTGCTCCGTTTTCAGTCTGAAATGTAGAGAAAAGTTCCTGAGGAAACATTTATTAGACGTTTCTAGTCTTTCTGACCCGAGTGGTGACGACAAACCCTCCGAGTTTGAAAAGTGAGAAACTATTTCTGGGATTTAAGCCTCGGAAAGCAGGATTCTCTAACGAAATAAATCTTGGAATAATTTATGATGATCCCCTCGGTCATGGTCTGTGGAAGATCTGCCACCTCAGCCTTCTTGAAATGACAAAGAAAGTCTCCTCATGTTACTGTGACACCTAGTGGGAAAATATCACGGTGATAAAAATGTAATGTGTGTGTGAATCCTTCAAGGTCCATTCAGAGAAGGAACATTTTTGTTCTGGTTGATTTCACCAGGAAAACAACGTCAGATACAACAATAAAAACAACAACAAACGAGGCCGTGGTGGTCTAGTGGTTAAGGAAGCAGACTTGGGTCTGAAAGGCTTCCGGTTCGAATCCACCAGCTGCCAGTTTGCCACCGAGGTGCTGAGATCACAGCACCGTCCTAAACCACAGAACTTCAGCTACAGTTTGGTGCAATGTGATTTGGGTGGTGCCAAAGGAAGATTCCAAAACACAGCAGCCCCAGTAACTGTACCTGAGAGGCGTCACCGTGCACGGGCGTCTGAGCGCTTTTTTCAATTCAGTGTCATTTCCGGCCAAGTTTGTTTTGCTCGATGTCCCAGATTTCCCACCGTCACTCACACACACACACTCACACACACACACACCCTCCAGGAAGCCAATATTCCTCCTACATTTTGTGACATTAGCGACAGTCCAGATGATAGAATGAGGGTAGCGATAAAAAGTGACCGTGGTTTAGCATCGATATGCAGTTGGCTCCTGACTTGTTGTGCCCGCTGGCTGCCAACAACACTTTTCCTTTGCAAAATGAAGTCAGGAATTGGAATCGGAGTCACATGGTTTGGGGAGGAGGAAATGACTCACTCTCTTGCTTCAAACACTGCAGCAGAGATGAACTGTATCTCTGAGCAACCGACGACGGAGCTGCTGAACGGCTAACGATCCAAAGTAAGTGAGGAAGACAAATCTCACCTAAAGAGAAGAAGCAGAAAATAGGTCGCGAAACTTTGCTCAAACTTAGATGGAAGAAAAATAAACCCATTCCATTTTCACCTTAATAATCAGTCGGAAAAACTACAGACTTCCGAAAGTAGATTTTGACGATTGGCCTAAAAATCAATTTCTGGTTTCAATGTCAATCAATACCAATAAAGCTCTGGAGATATTTATTTATTTATTTATTTGACCAAAAGAGATTAATTAAAAAGCTGTTATGCTGCCCTCTAGTGATTTGCAAATATCATCAGTCTGATGTAAAGGAAATTATGTGACATCAGTAAGAATCGTTACACAATAACGCAATTCTTGTGTTCGATCCAATGATGTCTGTCCCAAAAATACAGTAGTAACTAAAAGGATAGAAGGGTGTATATTAAAGTTAAATTCACTAGATGGCATAAATGAATATTAACAGGCCTGCACTGATATTGGAAACAAAAATGTTTTTTGACAATGTCTTTAATAATCTGTCTTGTTGGGACTTGTTGGGGCAGTTTTAACTTTCAGCCAATAGAATTACAGGACATGAAATCGTCAACTGTCACAAAGACAACAATGATATAACTGAACTCTGACGTCTTGACGGAATTAACTCAGATTCCTGAACTTGGTATCAGTGTTTTTCCGAGCAGCATCGTCGTCACTGAGCACCTGGGTGTTTGTTTTCCTACCGTTGACTCGTCCTATTTTCTTTTTGTTTACCCAGGTCTTTTCATTTTCCTTAGCCCTGTGTTTTTCTTGCTTGCTCTCAAACTTCCTTCTCCTTCGACACCTCTGTTGACAGCTTTGTGCAGCTCGTCACTTTACGAGGCTGCAGAGGAAACACACAGGACTCAGCTGCAGCTCAGAGCTGAGTGAATGTCTGGAAAGACGGCATGGACGGAGGAGGACGTTGATAAGTAAAAGACGGAGGTTTTTCCTGAAATGAATGACCTCCTGATCCTGGATCACAGCAGGGTTTCTATGTTGAGCTTGAATAGAAGAGAGAAATTCTCTGGAGGTCGTGACGAGGAAACCTTTTTTTTCCCCATGACTTCCTTGATTAGTACGACATTACAGTGAACGCCTTCAAATATTTTCGTGACTCTACATCGCCCCCTGCATCCTGAAAAAGCTGTTGTATACAACCGGAGACACAGAAAAACAAAGGAACAATAAAAGTCCCATCAGGGTTCTCCTCACACCTGCTCAGTGACCTCCAGATGTTACAGTACAGTATAGAACTCTATGACCAAAGAGACGTAACTACTGTACTGTACTGTACTGTACTGAGCTGTGCCTCCAACCTGAGTGTTGTCACATGGAGAGAATTTACCGTCATGAACGGCGATACTTTCAGAGGAAAACACAAATTATGAAATAGTCTCTGAAAGACACTTTGTGCAATATGGGTTGATGGAGATCACGAGCGCGCACACACACACACACACACACACACACACACACACACACACACACACACACACACACACACACACACACACACACACACACACACACACACACACACACACACACACACACACACACACACACACACACACACACACACACACACACACTATCAGCCTAACTGGCGCTCCTGCTCTGGTCCTCTGTATAGATTATAAGTCACAACCACTCATTACACAGTGAACCAAACAGAGCGGCTACATTTAAAGAGGTCATGTTCCTTCGATGGGCCGTCACAGCCGCGGTCGCCCCTCAGTGTCACCCCTCAGTGTCACCCCTCAGTGTCACCCCTCAGAGAAGTGTGTGCAAAGAGTCCCTGTGTGTGTGTGTGTGTGTTTGTAACCAGATTGACTTGATTCTAAAAAAAAAAAACATTTGTTGTAATCTTTCCTCTAATTCAACCTCACAGCCATGAAGCAACTTTTGGCCCCAAAAATCTGCCTTGTTGTTCAGAGGTTCCTGGTTCCAGGGCTGGACGTGCACTGGTGTCTGGGTCAGAACCAGAACTATATATTTTTATCTGATCTCCTAATGATGTTTGATCATCTACATCTGACACCTCCCCCTGGTTGATGCAGTATAAACTGCTAAACTGGAACGTCCAATCAAACAAAGGTTTCTCAGGTTCATGGTCAAAGGTCCACAGAGGAAACAGAAGAGGAGGAGAGGTGACTTTAACTGACAACAGAGAGGAAATCTATTGAAATACATGGATTTTATTGTACAATGTGCAGCTCTACGATCAGAGAATGAAGCCTTGAAAACTGCTCCACCTACTGTACAGTAAGAATTCACCATTAAGAAACAAGACGATGTTACAAGGAGGCTGATGATAAAGTCCATAAACAGTGGATTAACCTGGATTATTAGATTTAATCATGTTTCGTCATCATTATTTAATTTAATTCATTAACATTTGTCAGTTACAGAGACATCAGACCAGTCAAAGCAGTTGGAGACTGATACTGATGCAGAGTGGACGGTGAATAAAGAAAATTAAATGTCAAATATGGGACTCATGGTTGGAGGACAGTGGTGTAGAAGCAGCACAGAAAAGACTGGTGTTTAACACATGTGGAGACACTGACGTGTCTCACTGTCTGTGTTTGTGAAGATTCAGTAGAAACATGAATAAAAGCTCCAGCTTCTTCTAGGACTTAGAAGAATTAAGATTCCACTTCCCTCGTCCTTGAACGGATCAATCCCTGAACATCAGGCTCACGTCCACAGACTGGTTCAGTCCACAGACGTCCTCTCTGTCCTGGAAACACAGACCAACCAGGACAGGACCTGAATATGACGTTGAATGGATGATGGAGGTTCTAACCCTGACTCGTCTGTGTGAATCTACAGTTTTTCTTTCAAATTCCCACTGATATTCCAGGGTCAACGACTAAGTTTGTTTGCGACAAAGTCTTTGCAGCGAAACTTAACGTATCTCATATTTTTTTAATATGAGATACGTTAGGAACGATGTTCAGTTTCACCTGAATGGGCTGATATTATCACACACACCCGTTTATTAAAGGATTAATACTAATGTTGATCGGTGGTCTCTGGTCTTATCATTCTGGTCCGATCCTCCGTGAAGCACATGGTGAACGTTAGAGCCTCAAACCACGACTCCTGGAAACAATAAGTGAACGCATGCGTCAGAAGTTCTGAAGGTCATGAGCTCCAAGGTTTGTATCAGGACAGAACAACAAGCACAGGATGAAGAAACGATGAAGGATAAACTCCTTATCAGAGGAGAAGAATTCCACAGATCTTCAACTGAACCTCAGTTGGAGAAGATGTTAATATAACAGCTGACTGTAGAACATTAGTACGAATACAATGTGAGTGAACAGTCCAGTGGAGAAGAACTTCCAGACTCCAGTTCAGATATTCAGGTAAACGTCATGGTCCCAGTGAAAACACATCTTCAGTCTGAGGAGCAGCAGGACGCACCAGTGACGCATGTCTGGAGGACTATTTTCAGTCTCCTCCACAGCTACCTGAATGGGCTGATATTATCACACACACCCGTTTATTAAAGGATTAATACTAATGTTGATCAGTGGTCTCTGGTCTTATCATTCTGGTCCGATCCTCCGTGAAGCACATGGTGAACGTTAGAGCCTCAAACCACGACTCCTGGAAACAATAAGTGAACGCATGCGTCAGAAGTTCTGAAGGTCATGAGCTCCAAGGTTTGTATCAGGACAGAACAACAAGCACAGGATGAAGAAACGATGAAGGATAAACTCCTTATCAGAGGAGAAGAATTCCACAGATCTTCAACTGAACCTCAGTTGGAGAAGATGTTAATATAACAGCTGACTGTAGAACATTAGTACGAATACAATGTGACTGAACAGTCCAGTGGAGAAGAACTTCCAGACTCCAGTTCAGATATTCAGGTAAACGTCATGGTCCCAGTGAAAACACATCTTCAGTCTGAGGAGCAGCAGGACGCACCAGTGACGCATGTCTGGAGGACTATTTTCAGTCTCCTCCACAGCTTCTTCTACCCATCCAACCCAACCACACCCTGCTCTCTCCTGCCAACACTCAGCCCACCAGTTAGTGACGAAGGTTTCAGAGGATCCTGCAACCTGTCACTGCTTCATCTTCTGGTTTTCCATTCACAGCTCATATGTGGTCTCACCAACGTTGAGAACATGGAGAACCTCACACAATGGAATGGTTGAGTGGGCGGGAAAAGCTAAAAATATATACATACATACTGTACATATGCACGTGATGTACAGCATATCAATAACATTGACGTTGTATTCCAGCTCCTAAACTGTGGACCGGAGCCTCTGATGATTCCACCTGGGAATCATCCGTGCGCCGACGTGTGACTATGAGATCGTGCCAGTTTGTGACCGAGGCTACACTCGGACCATTCTGAGATTTTGGAGATCGTTTCCTGAAGGGAGCGCCGTCCGTTTCCGTGTAATGTTTTCTGGGCCGTGGCCTTCACTGAGACAGAGGTCACACTCAGCCTTTCAGCCCCGGCTCCACATTCACGGAGCAGATAAAGCCTTCCTTGTTCTTCCTGCTGAAGTACATGCATCTGTGTGAATGTGCACGTGAGCAGGCGTTTTTTTTTTTTTTTTTTTTGAAAATATTAAATATGTCGTTTTTCGCTAAAAAACTCCTCATATTTGACTGGTTTATTGTCTGTGCTGGTATAACCCGTCTACTGTCATCGTCATGGCAACATTTATTTTTAGTTTGTTTACCCCCAAATTTTCATGGTTAAGATTCTGTGAAACTCTCCTTTCAGCAGGAATCCTGGGCTTTAACACGTTCACTCACTGCCAAGTTGTTGTTTGTTGTCATCTCGGCTGTCGACGTAGCGTATGTTTGTTTATTTTTACCTCCTCTCATTAGAGGTGGGTAACATATGCAGGTGGAGGAGTGGTTGCTTCATGTGAGAAGAAATGAGCTTCTTGCACGGCATTTCACAGGAGTTGGTGTTTATAATCAGAAAGGAGTTCAGATGATTGGAAGGATATTTATAACTGTACGTCCAGTGTAGGAGACAGGAGACAGAGCTGGAGGTGGAGGAATTAAAGATGCTGCTGAGGTTCTCTTTAGGAGAGACAAGGATGGACAGGATCAGGAATGAGGGACATTAGAGGGACAACACAGATTGAGATGACTTTGGACATGAGATAAAAAAGGAGGATTCACTGTGGAAACACGTGAAGAAGAAGGGACAAGACCAGAGGAGAAGAATCTCCAATGTGAATGGGCAGTAATAAAAATTACAAAAAGATCCAAATGTTCACTACCTTTTAAGGTAGTGATGTCAACGTGTGACTCTTTCCATCAAACACCAGAAATGAGCTCCATCCCTGATCCCACTGATCAGTCTGGAATTGAACCCCAGACCACATGTAGTTCATTTCCTCCTGCAGCCGATGGAAAAGGAGACGCTGAGAAGGAGCTGAGAAGGAGCTGAGAAGGAGCTGAGAGGGAGCTGAGAAGGAGCTGAGAAAGAGCATGCACATGCTCCTGTTTAACAACAGTCATGGCCACTGGCACTTTTTTTACATCTCGACATGCGATGTTGAAATGCATCATTTCTCCAAGTGCCTTCCACGTCCAGTCAGCCATGTCTGAGGAATCACATGTGACACATGAACAAACAATGATGAATTCCCTTCAGCGAGTTTTCAAAGCAGCGACGGAAGAAAAAGGGGAAATGTCTTTTTAGAGAAGTAAATAATAAACAAGACATTTGTTTAAAAGAAAAAAGAGATTTATAAGTGGATGAACATCGACCATGACCTGCTTCATCAGCTCAGCTTTTCTACTGGAGATACAATCCACCGATGTCAAGTGTTTTGTGTGGAAACATCACACACGATAATTAAACCAATTATTATCACTCGTCTGATGATCACGTCGTCCACAGTCAGACCTCACATGTGTCTTCTGCACCAGAGGAACATGAAGAACATGGGTGTTTAGATGTGAGCAGTGGACAGAGAAGCTGATGTTGGTGAAGATTATCTTAGAAATATCTTGTTTCCAGGGTTTATGTGTCCGTTCAGAACTTTCAAAACGGAGCAACAGAGTTTCCAGTAGTTGGAAGACAGAGACTTCAGTGTCCAGAAGACACAGAGGGATGGAGCTGCAGTGGGTTAAAGTGAGGATGAAGCAGCGGAGGTCCAGATAGATTCTCCAATGGTTCCAGATCTGAGGTTTTCTCCTCCGTATCTACTGGATGTTCTTGGATGTGCAGAGTGACAGGTGGAGGTCAGAGAATTCTGGGTAAATCTGAGGTGATAACCATCGATTGTTGTAACCGTGTGTAAACTTCACAACACGAGCCTCACAACTGAGCCTGAAACCAAGTCCTGATCATCAGAGTCGCACGACTCAGGACGACTGAGCTTCAGATGATCCACAGTCAAACCTATTAACTATTAACACACAGCGTCTTTACTTAGCGACTAGAGTGACTTGAACTAATGCTGGAGCCCATGGTAGAACCACAGAACCTATGGTAGAACCACAGAGACTGTTCCCTGGACTTCATTTGACTGAGAAACCATCAGACACAAGTTCACGTTCTCATGTCGTTGCTGAAGACCACAATCCCATCTCCCTGTGACACACAGCAATCAAACACTGGCCTCATAAATCACCAGGCTGTCGTCACCACCTGCTCCACCCTTCACCCTCGGTGGACTCCAACCAACTGGAAGAAAATGGAATATTCTAAGAGTTATTACAGAATTGGACTGAACCTACTGCCCGGTGTCGGTTCTGCTCCAGCAGATCTTTAATAAAACCAGGAAATATGTACATGACCATGGGTCACATGGTACCAGTTCACTAGAAAGAACAACAAACCAGGTAATAATTTACCGTGTGGTAAATTATTAGAGCACACGTCTGTGAGACGTGTTGACCTATTCACGCTGAGACAGTGAAGAGATGAGGAGAAGCAGATGATTAAGACCTGCCACAGGCATCTGCTCATCATTTTCTTCTCCGTCAGATCTCAGAGGATCTGCATAAAAATCCATCAAACCAGAAACCTGGTCCTGTTGCCTGGTTCCTCTCCAACAAACTCATACTTCTGTGTTCATCCTGAGATACATCCTGGTGATCAGCCCACAGAGAACTTCCCTCTTCTGGTTCAGAGAACCTTCTGTGCAGCTAAAGAAAAGACAAAGACACATGGACCATTTCAATTATCCTCAGGAGTTCTTCATGTTACGTGATCTTCCAAAACAATCGTAAATGGCACCCGCCCAAAAGGCTGACATTGATTGGACAAGAACAGTAGCCGGCCACGCCCACTCCATAACGCTTATCAGGCATTAAGTGAAATCAAATAGTTACGGCCCTGTTAGGAACTTGTTGACTTCACGACCAAAACCCATTCACTTCAGTCTTAATGGACACTGTGGAATGTGGACCGAAGAGTTGACCACGTTTGACACCCGTCTGTTCTCACACCATATTTTTAGAAACATCATTGCAGCCAAACGTGTTCAGGGGGAATGGGATTTTTATTCCAGGTGTCTAAGAGTTCAGATGCATTTGTCTAGAAATAATAAACTTTCTACAGGATATTGGACACAAACACACGATATTTTAATAAATATTTCAAAAATAAGTGATGAGGTCGAAAAACAATGTAGAAGAAAAATAAATCATTGTCACCGCTTTCTGCAAAACATTCAGCAACTGAGCGTCACTGCCAACACCTGACCTGATGTTGGCCGACATACAGTATATTATATCAGCACAATATTAACGTAAAATGTAACGTCTGTCTAAACCATTATTCTCTGAGGAAAGTGGACAAAAAGGGTCACTAGATGGCAGCATAACAGCTAATTTAATAAATCTGAAAATGAAGCGTTTAGAAAACATGGTGATGATAGAAACCAGCAAGAATATAACACTGGACCTTTGTGTATGAACGGTAACATAACACTATACGTAGATCATTAATAGATGGTGCAGCGCTGCAATATTTAGCACTTGTTTTTTTTCCTTATTTAATTTTGTTTTGAAATGATTATAAACACATTCTTCTTCTTCTCTTTTCAGCTTGTTCCTTTTTCAGGAGTTGCCACAAGAACAATTTCCATCTCCCTCTGTTCTCTCCATCTTCTACTCTGACTCCAACTACTCTAACTCCATGTCCTCCCTCACTGCATCCATCAATCTCCTCTTTGTCTCCTACCTGGTAGCTCCATCTCTAGGATCATTCTTCTACCAACCAGTGTCTCCACTGTCCCTCCTCTGAACATGTCCAAACCATCTCAATCTGTCTTCTCCAAACCTTCCTGTCTGTGTTGTCCCTCTAATTACCTCATTCCTGATCCTGTCCGTCCTTGTCTCTCTCTCTGTGTGTGTCCCCTTCTTCTACTGTACACGAGGTCCTCCCTCTGTTTCCTCTCTGACATCACACTAACACATCAGCAGACGGACCATCAGAACAGGGAGACTTCAGATCTGCAAGGTCACGCTGGAGGACACGGAGACGGATCGGGGGGTTTACAAAAAGAGCAGCACGAGGGTGAGAGAGAGAGAGAGAGGGAGACAGCTTGGGGGAGGAAGGGGGAGAGGGCAATGAATCAACAGAACTGTGCTGTCAGCAACCCCAGGGCCAAGAGGGAGCATTAGGTTAGTTGACATGGGCCGCTGAGTGTCCTTCCTATTCTCCTCCTCCCTTCAATTTGGCCTTTTGTCTTTCTCTCTCATCCATATGGTAGACCCCAGCTCGTCCCCTCCCCCCGCCCTAACACACACTCTGGAAACATCCCCCTCTCCCCACACACACACACACACACACACACAGTGCTCTTGCACAAGCGTCCCACATCTACTCAGCAGGACGCCTTAACCATTCCATTACAGCCGACCACCTTCCAGAACCAACATCATCCTCCAACTTTGTATTCTGTCCCAGATGTTCTTCAAATGAATAGAGGAGGAACCTGCTGTCCTGGTTGGTCGTCATCATCACATCTGCTGACCAACAACCGGACTGAGAGGAAGACAGACAGAAAGACAGGCAGACGGAGAAACAGAGAGACACACACAGATAGACACATGGACAGAGACATAGACAGATAGGAAAATAGATGGACAGATGGATGGAAAGACACAGACAGATGGACCCACAGAAAAACACACAGATTACATACAGATTTATAGATAGAGGACAGAAAGACAAACCCGGGACACGAAGACAGAGCGAGACACAAAGACATAGAAAAATATACAGACAGACAGATGAAGAAAGAAAGATAAAAATAGAGAATTGGTGAAGAAACCATAGACACATCACATGACTAGATCCCTCCAATACAGGGGAAGAATTTCACATTCACTTTCTGACGCTGAAAACCCAGTAAAAATGTCCTGTATGTAAAGACGTACAAATCCCTGAATGACACTTAAGCTACGGTAGAAAGGCTGAGCAGCAAGAGAGCGTGCACACACACACTCACACACACACTCACACACACACTCACACACGGTAATAAAGTGTGTGCCGATGATTGAACAGAACCCCAGGGAGGCTCCACGCAGGGCTGTACCTGCTGTAGAGATGAGTAATGGGCCCGTTACGTCTTCCTTCCAAAATATCTCAGGGTGGACACTGTGGCCTGCAGCTCCCTGGACCTTCAAAGATGTCTTTTGGGGGACAACAGCTCTTTTATGTGGGTCAGTGAATGTTACGTCACTGTGTGAATATTAAGTCCGTCTACATCACGTCTTTGGGTTTGGGTTTGAAACCTGTGCAGAGAATGTGTTGAGTTTCTTTTAAGTGTGTGTTAATGTTCCATAAAACAACAGATATTGTTCCATATTATGGCTGTTTTCTGTAGTGACGACAGTCGTTGATTAAATCAAGGCAAATCCAATATTATTGGAAACAAACTCAAGAATTAATTCAATAGAAGACAAGATTAAATTAAATTACTTTATTTTCCCACAAAATGACGACGTGTGATTTGAATAAGAATAAACTGCAGTGACAAGAACCTCTCACAACATCCCCTAAAATCCATGAAGGAACTCACGTTTGCTCTCCACAGATTCCGCAGCCGTGTCAACGCGGAGACACGTCCAACCTCCACCGTGTGTTCCCTTTTATGGTGATGAAAATAAATGAACTTGTGCTCAGTCCATGATGTGTAAGAGGTGCTTAAACCTCACACCTGTTGGTGCTACAGGAGAATGTCCAAATTTAGTCACATCTTTAAACACCACCTGATCCCACTGGGAATACTGTGTTGGCTGGAAAAAAAGCCTGTCATCTCTGGGAATGACAGACAGCATGAAGAGAAGACGGAGACGAGAAGATGTTGGAGATTCATCCAGACGTAGCAACGAAACACCGTTGTGTTTTGAGGATTTTCCAAAAAATGGAAAATATCCGATGATGAAGAAGAGGCTGTTTCACATGTGATGCAGAAGACTATCAGGAGAGACTGGTGTCATGTGACCACGAATGAATTAGTCAACTACAGCAGTGGTCCCCAACCACTGGACCGTGGACCAGTACCGGCCCACGGGTCAATTGGTTCTGGGCCACAGAGAAATAATGTCTCCTTTTGTCCCCATCTGTCTTTTACTTCCACTTGATCCATACCCATATCAACAAAAGAACTGACCAATAGAATGGCTAGACAAAAGAACTGGCCAATAGAATGGCTAGGATTCCATCATCAATAATGCAACTATATTTGATTAGGAAATATTTTCTCAGTGAAGACAATGACAATAAACTCAAAATGATGCAGAGTCATTGATACAAGATTGTAACATCTTATTTTGTAGGATAAAGTTATAGGCTGTGTGTATTTGAGAAATCCTTGTTGTGCCAATGCATAGTTAATTCTGGTAGGAAGATTTTATAGGTAGGAAAATATTTCAAAACACCAGAAATTTTATTTTATTAGGTGTATCTATCTGCCAACAACTTAACGACCGGTCCGTGAAAGTAGTTTGAGACATTTTACTGGTCTGTGTCACAAAAAAGTTCGGAGGACACTGGTCTAAAAGATAAAGGACAAACCACAAACAGAAACAGCACAATATAAAATATCAGAAATAAAATGATAATTATCCCAAAATGGTTATTTAAAGTCGACAGAGTCTGACTTTCACCAATGGATCGATGAACGATTTGGAATTTTCGAGGGAACAGTTTGTGAACTTCTTCTCCACGTCCTTCAATATATTGGGAAACAGGGTGTAATTATGGTGGTGTCGGTGTCAGAGCTGTTATTACTGCGTTATAAACCGCAGTGAACAAACAAGATGGAGCCAAAACAGTGGTGATGCAGGGAAGTCAAGCCAGGCCAAAGCTGTCACATCCTGGAAAAACAGAGCGCTGCTCCTACACAAACACGGGTGGCGTTTCGACACTCGGCACCAAAAGACAGAGACAGAGAGACAGAGAGAGAGACAGAGAGAGAGACAGAAGGAGAGACACAGAGAGAGAGAGAGCAGCAGACGAGCTCTGGAAGTAATTAGAATTTGATTTCTGGTGAGGATAAGTATTAGGATTGTTCAGTGTAATTTCAAAGGACATTTGATCTTCTACTGTGTCCTCATATTTCAGAGTGTGGACACGACCAACCAGCCAGTAGGAACCGGATCATTTGTGGAATGAAAACAACTGCCGAGTAAAATCACAGCAGAAAAACAGAACAGACTTTGAGCAGTGATTAATGTCCCAGGCCTCCAGCTCCGTCCATGTCAATGTCTCTAAAATTATCAAGATACTGACATTAGTGGCTTCACCAGAGATGAGACGATGTCCAATCAGGTGGACGGAGCTTCACTGTTTTCACCTCAAATATCCAGAGATACAGAAGACAAGTCTTGAGCTGCGACTTCCGTCCGTCCATCCATCCGTCCAGACAGAGACCAGGGAACATTCCTCTCTGACAGACATTGATTTTCCAAGAGCAGCTTAACAAAACCAATTATCAGCCGCAAAGAAAACTGATGCCAGAAAATACAACATACTCCAAAATAAGAGCCTGTTTCAGCTGGTCTGAGCGTGGGCTTGGGTTGATAACAAAGTAGAATCACAGTTATCACTAGACCACTGTGGGATTGTCCAGGAATGGGAACAAGAACATTCTACTGTCTCGAGAATGAGACCCATGAGCAAAGGACAAATTCTGTTGCTAACGGAACCAAATTAAAATGTTCTACCAAGTTCCTTCAGGTACTGAAGACTGTCTTTGATCTCAGTGCTGTGTTTTGATCAGTTCTTAACCACAGGGGCAAACTGTGTCCTCACAGAGACACAACCAACGCCAAATCAAAAAGACGGATTTATCTTCTTCTTTTCCGAGTCAACCTTCTCCACCTTCCCCTGTTCTCTCCATCTTCTACTCTGACTACAACTACCTTCCTGTCTGTGTTGTCCCTCTAATCACCTCATTCCTGATCCTGTCCATCCTTGTCTCTCCTAAAGACAATCTCAGCATCTTTAACTCCTCCACCTCCAGCTCTGTCTCCTGTCTTCTGCCTATCCCTAGTGTCTCTAATCCGTCCATCATGGCTGGTAAAAAAGCTGGATTTATGTTAATGTCAAAGATGAAAGGTTCAACTAGAGTCCATGTCAGAGCTCTGACCACACATTAACAAACTGAATTAACAAATTGACAAATTAATGTTACAATAGTGACAACTGAAAGTGTTGGGAGTTTGTCAGGACAACATTGAGAGAGAGCTCCTCTGGAGCCCGTCTCCTTCCTCCTCCTTTTTATTCTATATATAGCTATATCACCAAGTGCTGTGAGCGCAGGCTCATTGTAGATGCAGGACAAGGGGGGAAACTGAGAGGAATGATGAATATGGAAGAGACAAGCAAACTGGGAAGACAACTTCACTCATTCATTAAGACTTTTCCGTCCACAGCTCCGTTGGTCATCAGTTAATGACCTTCCAGCTGTTCCTCTTGGCCAACAAAGGCCCGGGGTTCTGATGGGCTCGGCCTAATCCAGCATGAATACGTGTACAGTACAGAAACATCACGACCGCCGTGTTTATCCTGGGTGATGGGCCCACAGTGCACTGACGTGACGTGAACCTTTGTTCCTGTGCATCTGCTCACAAAGCCTGGCCCGGGAAGGAACACGGTGGTTCTACTGACAGATAGCCCCGCCCTGGGGCAGTTGATCCTGTTCTCTGGAGAACCTCAGAGATCATGAGTGAGAGGCAACGACAGATCCACGTCTTCTAAAGTACAAGCAGGCATACAATAACAATGAACAACCAGGTGGACCTGCTCACTTGTACGTTCACTGGAGTCAAGTTCTGTCCTTACAGACAAACACTGTGCTATTTTCAGCAGATTTTACCACAACAACTTTATGGTCTCACCATCACCTCCCAATAAACTGGACTAAAAACCATCTGCAAACAGACGGACCAGACTGACCACATCTGCCCAGACATTTCCTGGTCCAAACATGTTGACGTCGTGGCCTTTTCTTCCCCGTCTGATCACAGAATGGAACAATTGTCAACGAAATCTGTTGTTGTTTGATGAGGATTTTTCTCATCGTTTCTGTCAACATCTCTGCACCTCCTACCACCACCACCACCACCACCTTCTTCTTCTTCTTTATCTAGTTCAACCCCTTTGATTCACTCATACAGTATGAGCAGCAGATAGATGTCTCTGTCTTCTTCCTCTTTTCCTTTCAGCTTGTCCTTTTTTTTCAAGGGTTGCCATAGTGAGTCAACCATTTCCATCAATTTCCATTAGTCCCCTCTAGGCTAACAGCTCTGTTGGCGGTCGTTGTGAACCCGGGCCCCGATCGATCCGCTATGGAAATTATTTTGTTTTCTCACATCTTTGATTTGGCCCAAGTTTTACGGCTGATGACCATCCTGACGCAACTCTGAACATTTATCTGGGCTTGGGACTAAAAAAAACAAAAAAAAAAAAAAAACACTGTGTTGTGCCCCCTAGTGGCTGGTTTCAGCAGCAGATAGATGTCTGGATTGGGAAACATTGCACAGTATATATGGTGGCTTCAGAGAACTGGGTTATGTCTAGAAGACCTCGTGGACATCTCTTCAACCTTGACCATGACTGGACCAACTCAGGACCTTCGTGGATAAAAAAAACGATGAGAAGATTGTATTTACTGTAAATAAACCAGTCGTAAACCAATACCTAGACTTTTTTTAAGACCCGTCAGAACCAAAGACTTGTCCAGACAAGATTCCCATTTATCCGTGACTCGTCGTGATCTTCATCCTTTTTCACATCCCTTCCTCCTGTTACTGTAAACATCTGAGGTTCATCAAGTCCTGGTCTGGTCTTTGGTTCTGTGAACGTGTGACTGCATCAGACTGTGTAGCTCAATGTCACATTCACACCTTGTCAGATCAACCTTGTGAATACGTTCTTCTATTTATACACGTCTCACGTGAACGTAGGTTAAACATTTTCATTTGAGCAGCGCGGTACACAGTGTCCTCGTCCCGTCTCACGTAACAAGGCGTCCATGCACCACAATGTGCTCACTGCACAGATAACAGTGGGAGGAAGACCATACAAACAATATATATTTGTCCTGCAGGAGAGAACTGAATCACGCCAACCACCCATCCACCCACCCATCCATCCACCCACCCATCCATCCACCCACCCGTTCCACTGCAATCTTTTCACCATGGCAGGGGGGGGGCAAAAGTAGGATGATTACACACTGTGGTGCTTTTTTTACAGGCACACTAAGTTTTCTACAATAAAACCCCCGTCTCTAAACTTCAAAACTCAGAGACGTGTCTCAAAAACGTGGAGAACCTCACAACCGGTAACTAAGGTAGAACATGTCTTAACGGATCATCTATATCTACCCATCACAGCCAAAGTCCATCAAGGTAAAATTACTTCCAACAGATGTTAGGAGTCAATAAAGACGTCCACACATGTGGACTATTATACGGGCGGAGAACCTGGCGCAGTAAGTCACATGTTTTCTCATAGAATTGAACAACAACCAAAATGATGTTGCTGAGAAATGTAACAAACGTCAGACATACTGTTCACTCCATGTGTCCAACTGAGTCAAAGTCATTGTGGGACGGTTTGAAAATGTCCTGATGAGCTGCTGAATATTTCGCCGCTGAAGAAAGTCATCGTTAAAATTTTTCACAGATTTCTGAGTTCTGGTCGAGGTCGGTAAACACGACCACACAAAAGTCAAACTGGTTTATAAAGAAAAATAATATGTTTTTTTAAATGCAACTTAAAAATGAGTTTAACAGCCGTGGTGTTCATTTACCAGGCCGTACCAGGACCAAAAAAAATAAAAATCCAATTGTACGTATACGTGCATCTTTATGGGCAGCGAGAGGACGTAATAGGACACATGTAAATAATCAGACCAGGATCAATTCAAGATGACGGTGAACAGTGGCTTTTACTGCATGTTTAATAAATAATGAGTTTGAACGAGTGGACAAACCTCAGTCAACAGATGGAGCTGGAGTTCACGCTCATGACATCATTATATCTGTGCAGTACACCATAAATACACGGAGGCTCCGCGCCTCCACCTCCCAGTGCTTCTGACAAACAGACGTTCATTCACATTAATAAGGGGCCGCGGAACTGGATTAGAGACTAAAAATAATACAACGTTCACTCAGGGTGTGTTTGATTCTGTCCCAGCGACTCTTTGACTTTTACTGTATGTGATGATGCGGGCGCTCGTCGGCGCCCTCGCTCCACGGCTCTGTTTCACACAGAGTGGCAGCTCACACTCAGCCTGCAGCCAAAACATCTTCCATTACAGTTGGTTTTGTTCAGACTGATTAATTGATCAAAAGCAGCCACTCGTGCAAAACTAAGAGGGAAAAAAAATCAATTTCAATTCAGATTGAATGGGGAACGGCGTCATTTAAAACGAGTCACTGCAAGGTCAACGGTGGCGTCACTGTTCCCTCCCTGAACCGTGGACCGGACCAGGCAGCGGTCACTCTCACCTCTAACAGAAGAGAACAGTTTCTGTTCTAGAGGCCTATAGGCCTGGGGTTTTCATGGGAACATTTTTAATTCAAGAAAACATGAAAATGCTGATTGGCTTGATGGGCATTAAGAAACATTTGTTCAAAAAAAAATTGTCTTTCAACTGTTTTCTTTTACCTTAACTGTGTTTTTTCATTTTTTAAATCAGTATTTTCGAAATCAACGACTTGACATTTAAGGCGATAAAATTTCACTTCTCTCTACGTTAGGAAAGAATCAAGTAACTCCTTCAAAATCCAAACAAAGAAAGCGAATCACTGTCATCTTTTTTTTTAGATTGTTTTTTTTCCCCCACGTCTTTTCTCAGATTTCTAGGCTACAGAAGATCATTTCCCTCCCGCTGACGTGAACACCCAGGGTGGAGGGTGGAAGGTGGAGACACTTTGTTTAATAACAACCATTCCAAGTGAAATTAAGTCGACCAGTTTTTCCTGCTGTGACAGGATATACTATACAGGGATTTAAATTCTACCAACAGCCAGAACATTATTTCATTAATGTCTTTCAGGACGTCGTGTGTTTACTCCACTCCACTGGTATTTGTGGTTTGTCAAAACATCTCGGTAATACGACCGACTCTGAAAATATACTCCCGACTGACTTTATACCACGCTGTTCTGCCTGGACCCACATTTACAGCTACAACATTTTATTCTCTCGACTAATTACATGTTATGAGTGAACGGGACTTCCTGATGATTTCAGTTTGGGAACTTCTAAAACTTCTTAATTTGAGATGAGTTTTCTTTTTTTAGTTCCCTCCTATTTATATTTGTAAACATTAATATGTGTCTTTGTTTGAAGGTTTGAGGAAGAAGAAGAAGAAGAAGAAGAAGATTACTGGTTTGATGCTGAGAAACCTTCTTGTATGCTGGTACCAGTACCAAAGAGAACCAGTACTAGTTCCCCTTCCACTGTCCAAGCACTGACTTTGTCTCCGTCCTTAAATGTTGCCTTCAACTGTGCAGCCTGAACCTGCTCCACCACAGCCATGGACTGGACTTTCCTCGCCAAAGATTTTGACCCAATATTGTGTGTAAACAGACAATATCACAGATTTCAGTTATGTTTGTACTGCAACTGCATATATTTGTAATACATTCACCAAAAAAGGTGAAGCCACATGTTTCTTATAAAGGAGCACTACCTTTTAGAATATGAAGGTCCTCAGTTTATACTCATTTATGTCATCACACTATTTAGTGGTCAGAATAAAAACTACTGTATGTAACAGTATTACTGTAACACTATTATAGGTTTCTACTATAGGTTCACGTAGAAACCTAAAGGTCTCTCATAAATTCTCAGAGCGCCTTATGTTTGGATTCTTCAACCTCCAGGCTGGAGACATCAGTGAACATCTCAGTAACATCAAACAGACTGACTCCGATGATGAGGGGTAGGGTTTAATGTTTTTCCCGAAATTGACAAAAATCAAAGACGAGATATTTCCCGGGAATCCCAGCATTTTTTTTAACTGTACCCTGTATAGAGGCCTTGTTTAAATATTAATCAAATATTGGTGCCAACCTTCATTGGACATGAAACTATATCTATTTTAAGCTACAATAGGTTTCATCTCCACAATGACCTACAAAGGCTCAGCCACTGTCGCTGTCGTGGGCGACATCTGCTGCAGGTTTGTTCGTAAACCGTCTTTTGAAAAACTGGCCAATCGTTAAAGTCCATATAATATATTAACACAAGTCCAATTTAAAAGTGAAATATGTCAAAAAAAACTATTTCGTGATCATTTCCTAATACATTACGCATGTATCCTAAAACTAAGTTCATGATCGTAGGCTGAAGCGGCTAGTGCTCTCCTCGGGGAAGCGGTTGGGAAAACGACGCTCCGCGTGACCCTTTGTTGTCCACATTACTGTATGACAACAAATAGACGCAGGTCCTTTTTTTCCCTCCCAATTTTTCCCAGGTCCCGCCTCTACATTTCCCAGTTCCAGAGATTAAACCCTAGTCCGGCTACAGTTCATAACTGCCAGGGCGTCACACTTGGTTTGTTTGTTTGTTTGTTGACCTTGGTGAGAAGGAACGAGTGTCTCCACAGTTGACGACTCCAGGTGAATATTCCATTCCATCTGTGGCGCTTCATTAAACTGTGCTGATGGTGTCCATTAGCCGCTCAGTAATTCAATCTACTCCTGGTCCTGTGTGGACTCTGACTGTTGAGCTGCGTTTGTGTTGACACCTGGGTTTATGTTCGACATGGAGCAGGAGAAACTCTACAGCACTGTGAGTGTATGCTGGCAAATTACTCAGCACATTTGGTAAAACATCTTGATGTTGTACTAGAAACAGGACACGGACTTCACTCTTGTAACTAAATGAAGGTAAAACAGATTTAGATTTCACAGTTCAGCACATTGTCCTTTCTTCTGTTACTTCAGGAGAGTTGGACGTTTGATGTAGAGATTTAGAGAACGAGGACAGAGGAAACATCTGGATGGATCTTTCTTTCTTTTTAAAGGCAGGTGTCGTGTGTTTTAAGTCGGACTAATTGCTTGTTGGTGATGCTGATCAAACAGAGGGGTGTGGCCTGAGCAGCGTGAATCCCCGACCACGAGAAGAACTTCCTCAAACGGACGTCAGTGTAACAGCAAAGAGACAGGATGGACGGGTTGATGCAACACCATGAAACCATGACCATAGGGTCAGACATACCAGTCAAGTAAGAGTTAGTAAGTTCACTAACTCTGTGATCAGGACATATGTTACAACAGCAGTAACAAGAAGACAACAGACCTGTGTCCTGGACAAAGACATTCATCTGTCTTTAAGGCTGCGCTAAATCTTTTACCGTCTCCTAACCCTGCAGTCCAGTTTAATTTGTTAATAATTCAGATATTTCACTTATGTAACATTTTTTTTATTTAAAATATACATGAATGATGCAAGACTTGGAGTTCTAGTCTATGGAAGATGATTTTATCCGTCCATGGTTATTCAGTGTAGACCATGCAATGAACTGAATTCATGTTGCGTCTCGTTCTGATGTCTCCGAACTACACGATCTTGAGTTCCTTACAAAGAACAAGTTACGCTAAGTTACAGCAAAAAGGTCTTCGCAAAGAATCCTGTCTTTTCTGTTTGACAAGGCCTTTTATGCAGATATGGAGTTAGAAGATTTTTGGTTGCTCGAACCAGATCAATCGAGTGGACGATTGATGATGATGATGACGTCTCCATGGTTAGGACTGTAGACAGTGTTTTATCCATAGGTTTGAGATGAAACTTACACTAAAATATTGCGGGAAATTTGTCGTAACATAAAACAGTCCTTTATGTCCTTTTGTGTCTGGAAAATGAAAGGAAATTGAGGATTAATAAAATCTTTACGATTGTAATTTTTAACACTGAAACTCTCTGTGGGTCAGGTTACTGGAAACCCACTCATTTTGATTTGGCCTGACACTTAGACTTTAATATATTGTGAGAAAAAGAAATGCTGGAGAAGCCACTGCGACTTCTCTCTCTTCTCCATCCTGCTGCTGCTGCTGCTGCTGCTGCACGAGCCCATAAACACAGAACCTCAGCTCCACACTCTTTCTCCTGAGCAGGTACAACGCAGCAAAGCTGAGAAATTCTTTTCACACCTCTAATTACACACAGACACCTACAGTCCAGCCAAGTATTCTCAGCACCTTGTGGAAGTCTTCTCCTCCCCTGAATTCATCAGTCAGTGCTCAGTGTCTGCTGCGGTTTTGTTTCAGCGACTGCTGCAACTGGATTATGTAAAAAAAAAAAAAAAAAAACCTCAGTTTTTGTCCACTTTATCTCAGCAAATCAGCCTAATTTCTCTGGGCCACACCAAGCCGCAAACAGACCGTTTCATTCCTGTCTCTTATACACATC